>BRDA01009190.1:131376-150343 GCA_036984385.1 Crenuchus spilurus | reverse complement strand
ACGCCGACGTCCGTGCGGTGCGGACGTGCGACCGACCTAGACGTAACAAACAAAATGACTTTCGGCGAGTAAGAAATAAAACCACATACAATGTCTAAAAACTGTAATGAGCAGTGTGTAGCCAACACCTCTGTTTATTCAGTTCTGAGCTCAAAAGTCTTGGCTCAGTATTTGCAACTAAACCCTAATTAGCTTTAACTTACCTTGAATTCTCCCAATGATGCATTATATAAATAGTAATTCATGCTTAATTATTTACATTCTTCTTTTAAAAGACCTCCAGTTTTGCACTAGTGCAGGTCACCATGAAAACTGCTTAATAAACCAGTTAGAAGTGTTAATTCTAACTTTTACTGAATAAAGAACAGGGTCTTAATAAACTCCCACTTTATAATAAAGTGTTATCCACGCAGATTTACTAAATTAAATATTAATTTCAGATGCCTTGCAAGCATACACAGCAGACTTTATCACACACATACAGTACACATGGCCCTCAGTGATTAGGCGGACCGAAATGAGCGGCTTTCAGTAAAACAAACAATGCAGATCCAGCCAGCGTGCAGGCGTGGCGTGCCTGCAGCCGCAGATCCGCCGCACTCATTTGCACTGTAATGAGATCTAATGGTGGCTTGCAGCTCTTTGTCTTATGAGCTGAGACTCCCTATCTCTCCGCCTGTATTCTGCATCATGTTTCCACAGTAAGGGTGGTGGTGGTGGTAGTGGTGGTGGTGGGAAACCATTGAAGGTCTTCACCATTTTTCCAAATTGTTTTTAAGCACATTTAGCCCTGCAGAACATCACCTGTGCAATTAACCTCACAGCAAAGCAAGAGAGGAGCTGCGTTTAGGATCCAGGAGTATGGACAGCTTCTCCTCCAGCTTTATTGTGTCTTTTTTATCTTACACAAGATGCCTGTTGGTCTGAGAGTGCCTCTCAGTGCAAGCATTGATGGTGCATTAAGAGCAGAAGCAGCGCGACTGCACTGGGGTCAGTCCTGCACCTGTTATGAGCCGGCTGTCTCTGAGGAAAGGCTGACATGCAGGCTGACACTGTGACCTGGCAGCACTGAGAGAGAGAGAGAGACACTTCACTTTAAGAGAAAGATACCCAGCCGTGAGCGAGCGAGCAAACACACAGACACACACACAGGCCCGGGAAATAATGAAGAAGATGGATGTGGCACCAGACAGACATTTTGGACCGTTTTGCTGGAACAGCTTGATGTGAAAACCCACTTATGTCTGTGCATAATTTAATTAGGAAAGCTTGCACAGCCCCATGCTGTAGCAGGGCACTCTCTCTCCAAGCTGAAAGAGGCGCCAGGGGGTCTGGACCTCAGAGGAGAATGAGGGGATGGGGTTTAGAAGGGGGGTAAAGCAAAAGGACGGAGATGGGCATTAAGATGGGCTGATTAGCCGGCGCTGGACGGAGCCCGTCCTGGGCCGCCTGATGCATTTGGCTCATAGCGGATGGAAGTGAATTAGCTGGTGTGGCTATTTGCAGTCATGGCACAGACCAAAAAATATAAATAAATAAAAACATGCCCGCGCTGCCCCGAATAGCTGGATGCATGAATAAGTAAACAAACAAAAACAAAAATAAAGCTTCCATCTGGACGGATGCTGTGAGGAACCATGCGAGGATGAGAGGAAAGAGAGCAGCTTGAGCTCCAGTAGCTGCTCTGCCTCTTCCCTCTGCACCCCTCCACCTTTCTTTCTCATTCCCCCTCTCTCGTACTCTCTTAGGCCAGTATCAGACAGAAGGTTGATGTTTGATCTGAGGCTGTCTCAATGCTGGGAAATGCTGCTCAGTACTCTATGCCTCCATCAATCCCAACCTTTCGCTTGCAGTAGTTATGAATCAGGAGGAGAAAGAGTGAAAATGTAACATGGAATGTGCTAAAGATATATTATCATCATATCTCTCCATATGCTAATGGAAATCAACTGTAGTTCATCACATTGTAGATGCTATATGCTCCTTCCTTTGCTCCCTCTGCCATCTGCCTTGTTAGATCCCAGCTTGAGCCAAGCTTATCTGAGAAAAAAGTCCTTAACACATGAATCAGTCAAGCTGAGACAGCAACGCTGTGAAGAAGCTCTCAGAAGGGACACAGACAGACCAACAGAGCAAATGAATTTAATCTAAGACTAACATCACCAAAAAGAAAGAAAGAAAGAAAGAAAGAAAGAAAGAAAGAACCAGGAAAAATAAAGAAACATAGAAAGAAGGAGGGAAAGTAGGAAAAGAAAAAAAATAGGAAAGGAAAGAAAACCAGGAAAAAAAAGAAAGAATGGAAGAATCATATGTGAAAAAGAAAGAAGGAAGGAAGGAAGGAGAGTAAGTAGGAAAAGAAAAAAATATTTATGAAAGGAAAGAAAACCAGGAAAAAGAGAGAACGAAGGGAGAATGAAAGAAAGAAAGAAAGAAAGAATGAAACAACCGAAGGAAAGAAAGAAGAAAGGAAGAAAGAAAGAAATAATTAAATAACAGAAGGAAAGAAAGAAGAAAGTGAGGATAAAAGAAAAAAAAATAACTAAAAAAGAAAGAAAAGACAGAAGAAAGAAAGACTTTAAAAAAACAAGGAAAGCAGGAAGGAGGGAGGGAAAAAAAGAATGATGAAAGGAAAAACCACATGAAGAAAAAGGAAATAAAGAAAAAATAGAAGAAAGAAATAATGAAAAATAAATAAATAAATAAATAAATAAAGAGAAAGAATGAATGAAAGAAAGAAAGAATTAAATAACAGAAGGAAAGAAAGAAGAAAGTGAGGATAAAAGAAAGAAAATAAATAACTAAAAAAGAAAGAAAAGACAGAATGAAGAAAGAAACAAAAAACAAGGAATGAAGGAAGGGGAGGAAGAATGATGAAAGGGAAAAAACACATGAAGAAGGAAAGAAAACGAAAGAAAAGAAAGAAAAAACAGAAGAAATAAATAATGAAAAATGAATACATACATAAATAATGAAAGAAAGAAGGGAAAGAAAAGAAAAGAATGTGAATATTACTTTCAGCTGTTAAGGGAAAAGCCCTCGTCAGTCTTTAATGACATCATTAATTAGTCATGTGACCAGGTTTAATCAGACTGAAGTCAGTGTTGGTGATCAGGTTGTGCAGAGGACTCAGTGTTGAGTCTGTGGGAGAGGCTGCAGTGAGTATATGCTGTGTGTTCTGCCTGTCAGCAATGTTTCCTGAAAAGAAGGAACCCTGACCTTCTGCTGGCCCATACAGTACATAAAAGCTCTCAGATCTTCTTCTCTTTGAGTTGCTCTGCTCTCCTCCTGCCCACTGAATGACACACCTGTCTGCAACTCAAACTGCACCACTGCTCCTGTTCTGCACTCTCTCTGGTGAGGAAATGGGCGCTGACAGTGAGAAACTGAGCACTCTTTGTAGTGAGCTTAATTATGCCTGTGTGACTGCGCAGGAGCTCTCCAGGTCCAAGCACATGACAAGGAATTATCAAAATGTAGAACCACCCATGGCTGGGAGTTAATGACATTCAACAGTACACACTGAGATATGTGCAGTGTGTGTGTGTGGTGGTGGGAGGGGGGTACTCTCAATATGGAGCCTCTCATTTCTACTCTGACCTGAGGGAAAAGCAGCTAAATTAAGTTAAACAGGCTTAAAGTGATTAGAGCTCTTAGTGCCATCCTAATTAGGGTTGACTACACAAAACAGTAATCCAAAAATGACTGAAAGTTTTATTTTTAAAAAATGTTATTTCACATATACTACATACAATCAAAGGCCCAAACTCCAATGAGACAAACACCCTCTCAAGTAACGTTAATTGGTATTAAAATAATTATTGTATGTTGCATAATCAAAGACTTAAGACTCAGTCTGTCAAAGTTTCAAAGCTCACAACCTCTGCACACAACACTGTAGTTAATACCTCACAACCTCTGTAGACAACACTGTAACTAATACCTCACAACCTCTGTAAACAACACTGTAATTAATACCTCACAACCTCTATATGCAACACTGTAATTGATACCTCACAACCTCTGTAAACAACACTATAACTAATACCTCAAAACCTCTGTAAACAACACTGTAATTAATAACTCACAACCTCTGTACACAATACCTCACAACCTCTGTAACCAACACTGTAATAAATACCTCACAACCTCTGTAAACAACACTAATCAATACCTCACAACCTCTATATGCAACACTGTAATTGATACCTCGCAACCTCTGTAAACAACACTATAACTAATACCTCAAAACCTCTGTAAACAACACTGTAATTAATAACTCACAACCTCTGTACACAATACCTCACAACCTCTGTAACCAACACTGTGATAAATACCTCACAACCTCTGTAAACAACACTAATCAATACCTCACAACCTCTATATGCAACACTGTAATTGATACCTCACAGCCTCTGTACACAACGCTGTAATTGATACCTCACAATCTCAGTAAACAGCTGTCACTAATACCTCACAACCTCTATACACAATACCTCACAACCTCTGTAAACAACACTGTAACTAATACCTCACAACCTCAGTAAACAGCTGTCACTAATACCTCGCGACCTCTGTACACAATACCTCACAACCTCTGTAAACAACACTGTAACTAATACCTCACAACCTCTGTAGACAAAATTGTATCCAATACCTCACAAACTCTGTAGACAACACTGTAGCCAATACCTCACACCACCTGTACACAACACTGTATCCAATACCTCACAACCTCTGTAGACAACACTGTAGCCATTACCTCACAACTTATGCAGACAACACTGTAACTATAATACCTCACAACCTCTGTGTACAAAACTGTATCCAATACCTCACACCACCTGTACACAACACTGTAGCCAATACCTCACTCCACCTGTACACAACACTGTAGTCAATACCTCACAACCTCTGTAGACAACACTGTAGCCAATACCTCACAACCTCTGTATACAAAACTGTAACTAATACTTCACAACATCGGTACACAACACTTTAGCCAATACCTCACAACCTCGGTACACAACACTGTTGCCATACCTCACAACCTCTGTAAACAACACTGTAACTAATACCTCACTACCTCTGTAAACAACACTGTAACTAATACCTTACTACCTCTGTAAACAACACTGTAACTAATACCTCACAACCCCTGTACACAACACTGTAGTCAATACCTCACAACCTCAGTACACAACACTGTAGCCAATATCTCACACCCACATCATCTTTATATATATATATATATATGTCTCTGATATCCAACCATCCATCCATCAGCAATGACAAAACAACTCACTATGCCATCCATAAGCTTTCATGTCTTCCAGAGCTTCACATGCTTTGGGATGTATGCTACTTGAAATGAAAAAAAGAAAGAAAAGAAAACAAGCTTGCTGAGAGCCGGCATAAACAACATTGTGGGAGTGACAGAGATAAGCCCTCCTTTACATCCACAAAAAGATGGACACAGACGGCTCTGCCCAGACTATCAGAATTAAGATAATCAAAAAATTAGGGATAATGAAATAAACAGACATATCAGCGTGACTGAACAGAAGGCAAAATGACTTGTCTGGATCACTTATCCCTGACCAGCACCAGGAAGGAGGTGCATATCTCTGAGACCAATCACCGATGTAATTTAGATCTTAATTAAAATTTGTAAAATGTGAGTGAGGGGCGGTTTGTAATGTCGCTTCCATGCTGCGCTAAAGCTTGTCATGCGATGACCTTTAAAAGAATTCTTTCTCTGTCAGAGCTCAATAATACCAGCCTGCTGGTCGTTGTAATTTCATTGCTGATAAATGCATTAAAGTGGTATGGCTGCTATGTCTAAAGCCTATCTCCAAATTTGTGCTGTCACAGATCACAAAAAAATATGAACTGGCCAGTCTCAAAACGTTTTCTTCCCATTTTCTCTGAAGACGCTAGCAAGCTACCGCAATCTGATCCATCACAGAATATGAATATACAGTCATATCAGAATATTGTCCACCCTTAATTTGGAACCGGGATGTCACAGATGCCACCTAACAGGATTTACTGCAAGTGAACACACAAGTCAGTTGTAGCAGAGTGTAAAACCATCATCATGGGCAAAGGTTCATTGATGTTGAAAAGGAAATTGTAATAGAGTACCGGGTGAAGCATGGTTGGCATCTCAGAAACTGCCAATATTGTGAGAGCTGCCAAAGTGAAGGTACCAAAAATGAACTTCTGGTACATTGAGTGCTTCATAATGGCATAACAGAAGTGCCCCATGATGACTGATGACAGAGTGGAATGACAACACTGGGAAGTGGTACAGAGCGATTTTGAACTACACTCTGATGTAGTCTGACATGCCCAGACGTTTTACAAATCACACCCATCTAAAATAAATTTTCTCCAAAGTGTTACACAGGCTTTAGTTCAGCACAAACTCAGCAACAACAGAGTCAAAACAGTAAGAGTGTCATAAATCTATATTCTGATTAAATCTGCTCCAAACGTAGACTTTCCAAAAACCTGTTTTCAGATGTGTTGATATATTGTGAAAAAACACTCTAAACATTTCTAGCCAAGACTTTTGAGCTCAGAACTGAATAAACAGAGGTGTTGGCTACACACTGCTCTTTACAGTTTTTAGACATTGTATGTGCTTTTATTTCTAAAGCTTAACTAATGTGAGGCGACACTCTGTTTCACTCACTCAGTGGTTCCTAGTCTGAATATTTATGACATCAGTGTGAACACTCAGGTGAGAGGTGTTTTGTTTAGATTTACCTCAGGTGAGTAATCCACCAATGGAATGTCCGGAATTATCATGTCCTTATAATATGAATGACAGATCGCATCATTTGGTGGGAAAAAATGTGCTGCTGTCTGACTCGCTATGAAAAATGTGTATCTGCTTATTTAAGCTCCTCTCACAAATATCTAAACATATTTTTTGATTCAAGCTATATATGTATATATTTGAAAAGTAGACCCTTTGTGTTTTTGTGGAATTTCTTTAATATTCCATAGGTGGGAGCTCCGGACAAGAAATGTTGTCACAATAGTCTGATATGACTGTATATCTTATATCACTTACATAAGAAGTGAATGAAATTCTTACTAAATTGCCATTATTAGCCTTTACTATTAGTACAATTATCAACATCACTGCTAGGCTTTATGCAAATACCAACACAGTGCTGTTACAGCACTGTCCTTGAATCCCAAACCTCAATACACAGAG
Organism: Crenuchus spilurus; assembly: GCA_036984385.1. NCBI lineage: Eukaryota > Metazoa > Chordata > Actinopteri > Characiformes > Crenuchidae > Crenuchus > Crenuchus spilurus. The sequence goes on along the minus strand of BRDA01009190.1, from coordinate 143,115 downwards.
ACATCCTCAGCCCACTGACTTGACCCCCTGCAGGATGCTCCCCCTCAATACAGTCATGCTGCAGAAAGCCTTGGGAGTGAGAGTGCACTGAACGGGCAGCAATGGATCAAAGAAATCATAAAGGCTCACCAAGGCAGGCAGGTCAACTGAAAAAACATGGTTAGTGACCGCTATCGTTAAATATAATAATCCTTTTAAAAAGGACTGCACAAATCTACTTAAACTATGTTAATCTAGCCCACATGTGGACTTCTCAGAGATCTGTATCATTTCTTCCGTCAGTCTGAAGGTCTTTTTGTCCTTGACTCTTGCAGATATTTACCAATCCACAATTACTCGCAGTACTACACTGCTTTTATATCAGATATGACTAAAGCCGTTCAGCTTTGGCTGCAAAGTCTCTGAGAATAACACTCTTCACTGACTGAGATGTCTTCAGACGTAAATACATCAGCTTTAACAACGATGGAAAATAAATGTCTCAAAGTATTTTACTTATAAAAGAGATCAGACTGTCTTTTTGTGATAATATCAAATGGAAAAGCAGCAGTCTTGGGTAGCTATAAACAGAATGAAGAGAAAGAGATTGTTGTTGTCCACTGCAGAGCTGTGATTGGCGTGTCCCTGTTTGTCTTTAACCAAGACAACATTCCCAAACACAAATCTTGTAACTGTGTATTTGCAACAAAAGACTGCAGCTGGGTAAACAGTGTGTGTAAACAATCACACACACACACACACACACACACACACACACACACACATACACACACGCAAACACATGACAGAACATGAAATTCTGAGGTTTGAAATTCCCATCGCAATCCGAGCGAAAGGGAAAAATGCTATTATAAATAAATAAATAATTTGTAAAGTAACAACACATTTACACATTTACAGCTCACAGTACAATATTGTACTGCATTGTATTGTATTGTAATGTATTGTAATGTAATGTAATGAACAGCATTGCATTGTACTGTATTGTGTTGCATTGTACTGTATTGTATTGTACTGTAATGTACTGCATTGTCTTGTATTGCGTTATACTGTATTGTATTGTATTATACTGTATTGTATTGTAATGTACTACATTGTGTTGTATTGTAATGTAATGGATTGTAATGTAATGCACTGCATTACATTGTATTGTATTGTATTGTAATGTACTGCATTGTCTTGTATTGCGTTATACTGTATTGTATTGTATTATACTGTATTGTATTGTAATGTACTACATTGTGTTGTATTGTAATGTAATGCATTGTAATGTAATGCACTGCATTACATTGTATTGTATTGTATTGTAATGTACTGCATTGTCTTGTATTGCGTTATACTGTATTGTATTGTATTGTACTGTATTGTATTGTAATGTACTACATTGTGTTGTATTGTAATGTAATGCATTGTAATGTAATGCACTGCATTACATTGTATTGTATTGTGTTGTACTGTATTGTATTGTGTTGTGCTGCATTGTCTTGTATTGTATGGTAACACACTCTAATGTATTGTAGGATTATTTTACTATCTGCAGAATTACTGAAATGGAAGATAACTGGGATTAATGCAGTCAGAAAGACGGAGTTAAAGTTCGTTACCCGTCTGTGCCTGAGGATTTCATTTAACTTGAATGTCGAACAGCATAACAGTGGTGCCATCCATGGCTTCAACGACTCTACTTAATGGTACAAAGCAATCAACACGACCAGTGAACATCTACAATGAACAGAGGAGTAAAGTGCCCAGGATCACCACTGACCCACTAGTAGGTAGGTGGTCATAATGTTCTGCTATGACTGTGTAAACGAAAGCCTCATTACTGGATGCCAGTAAACGCTGGTTTATTTGCTGTAGTTCTGATACAGGGCAGCTGAAGCACTTTTAAACATGTGTGCGGCCACTACACTAAACATGGTCAAAGGACACGGGCTGTGTTTATTTGTGCCAGTGCATCCCTTGTGCCATGTTACATTTAGCTCAAAGCAGCCTGTATGCTTTGCAGGCCTGTTCAAATGGGAGTGGATTTGACTGGGGCTGGTGTCAAATGTGTGGGCACAGACACTTGCGGGGGACCTCGGCTGTGACCCCAGCGCTGCAAGCCAGCCGCACGGCCAGGCGCAGGCAGGTGGGTGGGAGGATGGACGCGTTTGTGGTCCAGTCATGTCCACGGTTTCTGTTGATGCCCTGCGAGGAAGTCAAATCACTTCTCAGCCATCTCTCTCTCAGCCTCGCTCGCTGGGCAACACACACTCTGTATGACATTGTTTCATATCTGCCGGCGTAATGACTACCCTGCTGGGATGAAACATCTTTTCCTATTAGAGACGGAAGGATTACGTGGATTTAGGCCTATTTTACAGCGTTCGCCATTTACTTTCAGCAGTAAAGCAATTTTGGGGCGAAACGCTGAACATCTGGTCAGTCTAAGAGAATATGGAAATCCACTTAGAGCAAATTAAAACAAATGGAGAACTGCATAATAATTTCATAAGCAATTTCCTACGTTCGCACTGCTAATACTGTGCAAGAAAAACAGATTTAGCTCCCAATTGTTATATACATCAATCACAGATTCGGGAAAACACTAGAACCTCAAACTCAGGACAACATCCCAGAGATCCACCTCTCTGCCTATTTAAGGACACTTTTTAAAAAATATAGGTTCATTTGTCCGGTCCAGCACATCCTCTTAACCCTGAATTAATTAAGCTCTTATTAAATATGCATAGCATTGTTCATCATTCGCATGTGAAGGGGATTAGTTATCAATTTGCAAAATGGCTTAACATCTCTCTCTTTACAGAAATAGCCCCTTTGAAAATGTTAAATGCACAACGATTAATCAGATAACCCTCAGACACGGGCTCTCATAAAGAAGGGCTCAGCGCTGCTCGTGAGCTCTTCACGTGGCATATGTTGTCCAAATGTCCTTCGAATTAAACATTCCTCCTCCTTTACAGAAGCACAGGCCGTATCTGTAAGGAATACAATGTTCAAGCGGCTCCCCGCAGATGATCTAAAAAGGTGAAGCCGTATTTGTATTCAAGACATTTGAAAAAGAACAAGGCAGCCACTAGCAGAGTAAAAAAAAACATAGTGGGCACACTGACATCTCTATTCTAAACAAAGAGCCGGGGAAGAAAATCCTGAGACAGGCAAAAAAAATAAATACAAATCTCCCTCTCAAAGCCTCAGATTCTTAGGCCTAGTCTGGCACAATGGAAATCTTTCCATGAATTTTCAATATCAGGAATTTCAAAGCCGTTTTCCGGGAAAAGGAACTAGATGTATGATTTTTTTTAAGATTTATGTTTTCTATTTATTCATTTTTGGCCATTTTTTATCCCTTTCCCAATGTAGTAGTAGCCAATTAGCCCATCTCCTCCGTTAGGCCTCTCCCCATCACTTTTGCACTGTCCCTGACTCTAGGAGGATGAAGACAAGCACAAAGCTCATCTGTTGTGTGTGATACAGCCACCGCCTCTTTACCAACTACCACTGATACTGATACACCGTCACTGGGGAGACAACGTGCTCAGAGGAAAGCGCAGCTCCGAATGGACCAATCAGTAGACGCTTGAGCCAGCAGACATTGCAATGTGAGAGTGATAGGGAGTGAGAGTGCCATCTACCCACCCAGAGAGAGTACGGCCAATTTTTGCTCTCTTGGGCCCCGGCTGTTGGTGGCAAACAGCATGACCGGGATTCAAACTCTGGTCATAGTGTCAGCGTCTTAGCCTGCTGAGCCACTCAGGGGCCACCTATGTATGATTTTTAAGCATTTACGCTATAGGGACTAAATTTATTATTACAGTATTTTGGAACATTGCTGTGAGCAGGGGCGGTTTCTGATATGGGCAATATGGGCAGATACCCAGGGTGCAACAAAGAATGCTTCATTTGCCCCCCTATAAATTAAGCAAAGAGCCCTACTGAACTGATGTTCGAGCCAGCGGGGGGAGGGAGAGTAATTGGAAGGGGCGCCTTCAATTTTGTTCGTCCCAGAGGGAGGTGGTGAGGGACGAGGGCATCTGTGGGTGCTGAAGGGATTGTACCACAACTGGCTGTGAGGATTTGATTGAATTCAGCCACAAAAGCTCAACATATCCCAAAAGTAATGGAGAGAACACAGCTGCACTGCTCCACAGCTCAGTACTGGCTTTATACCTCTCTAGCCCACCTGGCATTATGCACTGTGCCAGTAGGTTCGTTCTATTGTACGGCAGTACTTCTCTACCAGGACTAAACAAGCTGTGTGTGCATTTGTACTGAATGCATTCATTAGCAGGGGTGTCCACAAACTTTTGGACAGATGGTGTATATATTAGATTATATATCCTGTAAAACAGCACATCTATTTAGTCTCATTAGCCACAGTGTCGGCATCACTACGAGCACAAGTTGCCTTTTTAAGAAAACTCGCACGCATCAATTATCTGAGATGCAGCGAAAGATGAAGAATGACACGTCACCGTCCCTAAAAATGTGAGCATGCTGGAAACGACTGTGCTCACTGTCGCATCTAAAGCTGGTAGCTTGAGAGAGAGGGAAAAAAACGCTGCTCTAGATGTCAGAAAGAACAAAAAGACCTCACTGGCTGCGTTTGGCCAGAGGCAGAAATTTCTGCCTCATTGTAAGGCTCAGAATAGCGCAGTGCAGAGACTCTTCTGAATCTCTAATAACACATTTTGTAGCTGCATGAGACTGAGTGCACACAATATCTGCAGCACCAAAGGAAAATAGAGATTGGACAGCAGAAGTATAGACTGGGAAAAAAGGCAGAAATCCTGAGCCATCCTATTGCACATCCTGTCAAGCCTAAAAATAACCCTAATCCCAGTGAAATCTAAAAGCAATTCTATTGGCAGGCTTCTAAAAGGCCTATTTTGTGACCCTACAATCTGAGATGCCCATTTACTTATGACTTACACTGCTAATAAGATACAGTGATAAAGTGTCTGAAAGCTCTTCCTTACAAACGATCTGGTAGTAGTGTGGTTATCACTACATATATGTGCTGCGTTTATCATTTCAACAACAGTTCCTTGGAAACTACTATAATTAATTAGCCTTAAATAAACTTGTTATCTTAATCAGACTGGAAAAGTCATTTTTCAGCAAGAAAAATTATAAAATGTATCTACAGCCAGAAGAGCAACCTTAAATATACTTTTTTAGTCACCTGCTCATTGTTTCTTTTTGAAAATCAATGCACTTAAACCCCTGCACTCATAGACGTTTTACAAATTACACTCATCCAGAATTATTTTTCCCCAAAGTGTTACACAGACTTTAGTTCAGCACAAACTCAGCAACAACAGTGTCAAAATAGTAAGAGTGTCATACATCAATATTCTGATTAAATCTGCTCTAAGCTTAGACTTTACAAAAACCTGTTTTCAGATGTGCTGATATATTGTGAAAACACACTCTAAACATTTCTAGTCAAGAACTGAATAAACAGAGGTGTTGGCTACAAACTGCTCATTACAGTTTTTAGACATTGTATGCGGTTTTACTTTGAAAGCTTAACTAATGTGAGGTGACACTCCGTTTTCACTCATTCAGTGGTTCGTACACTGAATTTTCATGAGATAGGTGTGAGTTGAGAGGTCTTTGTTCATGTGAGCGCTCTTTGTTTATAGAGACCAAATGGGCATTTTCACACATTCCAAGGCCACTAATCCTAATAATGGCAGATCACATCAACTGACAGGCAAAAAATATATTTGAAAAGTAGACCCTTTAAGGTTTCCAGGGGTACACTGCAAAAAAACACCTCACAAACACTAGAAAAAAAAAATATATATAAAACTAAACATCAATCTTTATATTAATCAATAAAATTGCCAATTGGGTAAGCAAATTTCGCTAAGTAAGATTTCTTAAAATAAGCAAACTAATCTTACACTTGCAGTGCTTTTTAAGACAAAAAATCTTGGCAGAGAAAACAAAAAAATAAGCTAATTTTACTTGCTAAGATTTTTTTTCAGTGCAAACCATAGTCATACCATGTAACTGGTAAATAAAGCTCAAAATGAGCTGAAATGTCTTAGTAAGAAAAAGTTAGACATATTGTATGTTCTTAGAATGAGTTAATATTCTTGTGCAAAACTTGCTTGTTAAGAATATTTTTTCTTTTTAGACAAAAAAATAAGAAAAAATGTCCATAAACAACGTTTTTTTTTTTTTACTTTCTTAAAAAAACGTTTTGTTGCAGTGTATGTTTATTTTTGTTTCTAGGCTGAAATCTCTAACACCACACTATTAAAGCCAATCAGCAATAGGGTGCTTTGCTGCTCGTGCACAGGACAGGGGGAAGGGCAAAGACAAAGACTTGTATAAACAGTGGTGAGGAATTTGGACAGTGGAAAGACCTTTGAATGCCAAAAGATGTGACTGGTTGAGGATTTTGCTTTATTCCTGCTGAATAGGTGAGGAACTCTGTTGTTGGGGGCGGAGCTTCTACCAACAGAACTGTGTACCGTGCCTTTAAATACATCATTCCACGTTTTATATATATACGCAAAGTCTTACCATGATGAGGCTGACAGTGCAGGAGCATTATGAGCATCATGGCTTACTCTGCATCTCGGACACATCTGTCTCCAACTGCGACAGCTCCTAATGCTATTATAAACTCACGGTAGCCTAATCTGCCAGTGTATTTAGTGTGTGAGAACAGTGAAAAGCATGTGATTTTCCACAGCTGAAGTGCAGACCTGTCCCCCTCCTACAGTGCTCAGTGCTGTGTGAAATAGTATTCAAGGCTGCAGCCAGCTCCAGCAGGGCAGAAGCGCTGTACCTTTGTTCATGTCAATCAGCTGCTTTTTCTTCTGCTGGCGCTCCTGCTTCTCCCGCTCGGCTTTCTCCTTCGCCAGCTTGGCCCTCTTGATCTTCTCCTCCATCTCCCTCTTCTTGTGGTTCTCCTTCACAGCATCCTGTAGAGGGAGAGAGAGCACAAGAGTATGAGAGAGAGAGAGAGAGAGACACTCAAGTTGTACTGCTGTTCTGTGCCATCCCAGCACAATAAGATGTCCACCAGTGAACAGCTCCTGTTACAATACTGAGGGACTGCTCTCCTTCTCCGTCTGAAAATAACAAAAGCTCCACATATTGATGAAAGAGATGGAAATACACCGCAGTCAACACACACGGACAATGGCAACACAATGCTCACGTACCACCACAAAGAGTTATTATAGACGCTGAGCATTTATTCTCAGAGGACGTGAAAGAGTGATATTGTCCCACTTGACAGAGAGACGGATACGTCAGGACAGGGATACCATTTTAAACCAAACAATAAACACAGCGTTCTTCATTGATGATCATCCAGACATACGTTTACAGATATCACACCCAGAACCTGCACACCAGGGCATCTCCAAAAACGAGAAAATTTTGATTCGTGTTCATGTCACTTGAATATAAATTACATGACTGTTTACCTTTTTTTTAAAAAACCAATTATGAACCATAAACTCTTCCTGTGTTCATTATAGAGGTTATCTGGTCCACTATGGTGCGATATTTGCTCTGTACCAGTCACCAGAATCATCGTTCCCCTCTGGAATCAATGACCTGTTGGGTACCACTGTTATGCCATGGAAGGCACTCAGTGGATGCAAACACTGGATGTCACATGGCATCCTCATTCCAAACCAGAGGTGGTCATTTTATAAATATGTCAAATCTTAACTTCTCAGGGTTCCTTCCTCAACATGCCGCTCTTTCTCGAGCTGTATTAAGTCTCTGTTTATAAGGTTAAGGTTCTCCCCCTGGCAGTTAAGTCATAGCCTGGCTCAGCTCTCTGTGTGCTGTGGCTTGTGTGTACCCACTCCTACATATAGTGAGAGATTTTATCTTCCTCCCCTAATGAGCCACAGCTGTCTCGATTTATGGGAGGAGAACTGGCACGGTCTGGGTGGCATAGTGAGAGTCTGTTACTGTGAAGATTGAGATTCCACTTTTGCCAGTGTGATTGCACACATCGGAATCTCACCTTGGCATTTAACTCATCCATGCACTAGGTTGTGAGAACATGTGCCCAAAGTGGTGGGCAGCCCTACCCGCAACGCCTGGGGAGTAGTTGGGGGTTAAGTGCCTTGGCTAGTATTACAGCACACAAGTGATTAATGTAGCCAGCTACATCTTTCATGTCTTGTTTGGGAGATTTTCCCCCCATTCTTCCTTACAACATTGACTAAATGTTTCTTTACAAACATCTGACAGCACATTTTGTGGTGAGGATGCAGGAAAGGTCTTCTTTTGATGGCTTTACAAAGACCATATAGTTGTAGAACCCAGTAGGACAGTGCATCACCACTCCAGTCTGCAAATTCTTAATGATGGTCTTCTGCAGTCACACAAGGGGTTTATTTGCCTTTCTAGCAATCTTACAAGCAGTTATCTTTGAAAGTGTTCTAGGTCTTCTAGACCTCAACTTGACCTCCACTATTCCTGTTATTCCTGCTATTTCTTCATGACAAATGGAGGAACTGACTACTTGAAAATATGCTCTCTTCTTACAGCGTTCTTCTGCTTTGTGAGCATTGATTATTTTCATTTTCAGAGTGCAAGGCAGTTGCTTTGAGAAGTGCATGGCTTTAGATGCATCAGATGGTCTTTTTTAAATATTAGTTATTGTGAATCACAGCCCGGATGAGCTAATGAACATCCGAGACCATGATAAAAGTTATTTTAGAGCTCAAATTTCTTAAGTTGGCCAAGTTTTTGCATGGTGCTCCTTTCCTGGGTGGCAAGGAGGCCTGGTGGTTAGCATTTTCAGCACCGAGGTCTTGGATTCAAGTCCCTATCTGATTAGTTTCCTTCACTGTACAGAACAAATATAATACACTACTCTTACTTGAACTGTTGATTGGTTTATCTTTATGCCACTTGGACATAAGTTCATCTTCTACTCACTGGACTATTCATAGTAATAAAAAGTTTGTTCTTTTATTATTATTATTTTTATTTGTTTTAATAAACAAACGTTTCTGACCTCAAACACAATTACACAACATAATTATCTTACCCAGATCAAACATGCAAAAAAAAAACCTAACTGCCATGGCAACAAACATGCTGCTTTGCCCAGGGCAGTTTTTAGGATTTTATTCATTTTCTTAATTGAGTTCAACTTTTTGCAAAGCTTTACACGAGATAAACAAAACATCAGACACAAAGCTTTTTAACAACAGCTTCACCACTGAACACAGGAACAGCTGTAAATATCTCGCACTAATGCAGTAATCACACAAATAAATCTGCACTGACACTTTCTCACAATCCTGATGGGAGGCATCGCATCCCGGTTTGGGAACAGAAGTAAATAGGATCGCCAGAGAGAGATCAGCCGAGAGCATCCACCAAACTCAGCATCTAACTACAGCAGGCCAGGCCAGGAACATGGTAAAGACCCCCAGCCATCTCTCTACCCTGTAAACATGTCTGTACAATTTACAGTAGCTGTGGTTGCCAAAATTTCATCATAAAACATACAATCGCAATGTTTAAGACAGTATGTTTTTTTGGCAACCATAACTTTTAGAATCAAGAACTTTGCTTACGATACACTACGGTGGCTAAAACTGTAATAAACACAGTACAATGTGTCCTACTATTATGTCCATCCACTATGGGAGGAAACCAGAGACCCTAGAAGAAACTCCTACAGGACAATGGGAGAACATGAAAACACCCAAATTCAAAATTCCAGGAGCAAAGGTTTTAACCACCGAAACCACCACGTGGCCCCTTACAGTAAAAAACAATATTAGCAAAAATATGTGTATTGGCTGTAGTTACAGTATGTTACTGTTAAATGAACAAAAATAGCACTGGAATAATGTTTTTTTAGATTATGGGCTGTGGAAGCCTCCCATGTCCAGTTGGGAGGAGACCGCGAGGAAGACCTAAGACACGCTGGAGAGATTATATCTCTCAGCTGGCCTGGGAATACCTTGGAATTCTCCCATATGAGCTGGAAGAGGTGGCTGGGGAGAGGGACGTCTGGTCTTCTTTGGTTGGGTTGTTACCGTGCGACCCGGACAACGGATAAGCGGATGATGATGGATGGATGGATGGATGGAAGCCTCCCATAGCTGAGGTAGCAGTTCCAGTAGGGAGGCTTTCACAGCCCAATGAGTACAAAAAAGGAGGAGGATCGTTCGTACCGCACCATGCCAAGAATTGCGGACATAGCTCACCAGGCTCGCAGGTTCTTCCCGGAACACTTCTCCTCAGGCAACAAAACAAGAAAACAACATCCCTGCCCTCCTCAAACTAGACTGAGATGAGGCCTGGGGCTTGGAAAAGAAGATTTAGGGGATAAAATTTGGGGCAGAGCCGGACCGCTATGAAAACCTGTCTGCAGACGAGGAAATTGAAATCGCGCCACACCACACTGATGCGCCAGAGCTTTTAAGAAAGCCTTTAACCAGCTGAATGTGATGAGTTGATTACTGGCACTAACCAATAAAGGCCCAATCACAGCTACACGGGGGCGGTCCCTTACACCTGGCAGAACAAATTTTTCAGTGTTTCTGAGAAAACCTGAGCCTTAGTCAGTTCAGGTCATAGTAGCATAGTTAAATGAAGTGTTTTGGAGAAAGCATTTGCAGCTTTGAATAAATAATACCATCAAACAATGAAATAGCTGCACACGACCTGTTTGGGTGAAATGGACATTGCATATAAAACAGCTCAACAGAAATATCACCTCCTGATCGATCTTGTGTGACACTGAATAGTGACATCTCACCTTCTCAGTACAAAGATCTGATAAGGAAAAGATCATTTGTGATAAATACCAAAACACAGGGGACAAAGTGAGCTCCACAGGAAGTCCTCAGGTTGTCAGCGGTGGCCACTAATCGATACGTTAAGGCAAATTAGGTTGGATAATTGTGTTTGCACACTAAATAATCCAAACTCATTAAGAGAGCTGATTATAGGGGGAGCTTCCCTTAAAACTCTTTGGTTTAATTAGTGTATTCGGGGAGGATTGGTTTAAAACAGCCTCTTGCAGATGGAGATAGCCCCTGTCTGTCTGTCTTAAGTGCTGGAAGAATTTTTACAATTGGTCCTCAGCCATGACTGGAAGACTTCATTCTCATTAAAGGTCCCATATTACACCCCTTTCCCAACAGTCACTTGAGGGCCTAAATTAAAAGTCTGTCACATTTTTTTGGACAAAATACCTCAGTGGTGAGTCATCAGGTAAGCCAGTTTCAATAGCTGTTTGGTTAACAAAAGGATTTAAGGAGGCAGGTTTTATGTCAATGATGCACTTCTGATCCCGCCTCCCTTTCAGCACAGAGGGCGGAGCTAAAACTCAAAAAGAAACCAAACACAGGAGAGCTCACCAAACAATGTTTTTTAAATAATAGCTTTATTTCTCTGCTTTCTCTATTTCACTCTCAGAAATGTTACTCTCTGCACCTTTTTCCACTAACTCAACCTCTCTCAGCCAGCCACCGCTCTCTCTCTTAGTGTTATAACATAATACTCAAGTCAAACAAACACTACTCAGTAATCCATACTGCTCAAAGGTACAATAACATATCAGATTAACTCTGCTTTCCAATGAAAAGCCAACCAGTGATGCTGAAGTTAGCTTCTTATTCAGCAGCATCTTATTTTAATTTCTCAGTTATTTAAGGCGGAATGGAAAATTCTAACTGTCTGTCACACAAACAAGTGAAACACTTTTGTGTTCCTTTTATG
>BRDA01009190.1:110215-131276 GCA_036984385.1 Crenuchus spilurus | reverse complement strand
ACTGTTTACAGTGCCGGTGGGGAGCTGTTGATCTCGACTGAGGATATTGTCGCACGGTGGAAGGAATACTTTGAGGATCTCCTAAATCCCTCTGAATAACAAACTTCATTCAGAAAAAGAAAGCTGCCAAAAAAAATTTAACACATCACTGCCTGATCAGGAGAAAAGAATTGTATGCTGGACATTTTGCATCATCAATCGTTTTCACAGACTGAAGTAATCCAAATTTCATCACCAGATCTTCATTAGTATTAAAGTACATTGCTATGGCTAGTCTGGGAGATCTGGATGCAGTTTGATGATGGTGGTAAGTTAGGTGACTATTGAGTTCTACTGTTTGTTAGCAATGCTATCAATGCAATGCTAACAGCTCCTGTTGTAAATAATGGGAATATGATGAACGTCATGACTATATGAGGAAGTGGAAAACATTTCTTTTATTTTTTGCTTATGCTTATGTCGATTTTGTCTCCTGTCACAATTAAATCCTGATGACTCCCGTCTTGCCGTAGACACACCTGTCCTATGCACAAGAACATGATCCTTTCATCTGCTCTCTAAGCCTTGCAGTAAAACAAGAAGACCAGATAAACATAAACATGCAGAGAATTTGGCTGCTGCTGCAACAGGTACTCAACTTTGGAAGAGAAAGAAAGAAAGAAAGAAGAGAGCAGACAGAGAGAAACAGCCACAGCAAAGACAATAAATAATGCACATTAATTTAAGCGACATTAACATTAACATAGTCCCAGTACTCACCATGAAAAGGGTACGGAAGTTGGCCAGGTCTCCAAAAAAGTCCTCAATGCTGACAGCATGTGGGTCAAATGCAAAGTAGCTCCCCAAATTCTCGTAGAGTTTCTGCATGTTCTTATGCATGGTGGAGAGCTTCTCGTACTGCTCTCGGGAATACTTGGAGAAGCCGTGAGGAGGAGCTCATTAAGGGAAAACAAACAGGATGGAGAAGACAATAAACGAGCAGACAGTGGCTATACACACTCAAAAGCTGGTGCAATAATGGACGCACATCAGAAAAACACCTTTGCTTCAGGTTTTTTTTCTTTAATAATCCATCAACAGTGAAGTCACATCAGAAAAATAGGACAAAGCCTGTGCTTTGAGCATGCAAGGGGGTCAAAAGAAAGCAATACAGCCTTTCAATACCCTTTTCATCTCACTGTGGAGTCAGTGGCACAGTGCACTAATAGCTATGGTTGAAAAGTGATAGAAAGGCATTTAATAGTCTCAGGGCAAACAAAGATGCTGAAGGGAATAGCTGATTGCAGTCATTGTTTCGTTGCTTCTCGCAACAAGAGCGGGGTCAGCACGTACTGAACCCCGGCAAACGCTGCGGTCTGTAATTTACTGAGCAGATGAAGCCAGGTTTTTTTATTATTATTACTATTGCCAGCTCTCGTCACTTTGTGTGTCGTCTCACTGTTCCCTGGCTACAAATGAATCAGCCACAACATCCTCATCTTCACATGCATACAAACACAGACAGAAAACATCAATACAATCATGATTTAGCCTCCAGAGGATCTTCTTTAGCTGCCTATATGATCAGACGTCAGTCTGTTCTGCTGGTGTGTTTGCATGCCATATCATTCGGATTGACATGTTAAGTCCCACTTCTCAATTAACTATCAAACCAGACTCTGTAAGCTAGTCTAAACTTCACACTACACCATAACTTAGCTGACTTTGCACCTCCCGAGCATCGGGAAAAGTCTCCTGATTTCAGAGTGATCATAATTCCCAGATTATCCTGCAGTGTGGTGTCTATAATCCAATCTTAAACATCTCTGATCTTCTCCCACACAGTAAATCTACCAGTGTTAAATCAACACTATTAGAGTTAAATTAACACTGAGAGTGTAACATTTTGACACCCTCAGTGTTAATTTAACTCTAATAGTGTTGATTTAACACTGGCAGATTTACTGTGCAGCCAGTCAGGGCTGCACCCCATTGGGAATCGTGAATAACATGTTCAATATTTATGACTCGGTGTCCTGTAGTGTGGAGTGGTGCTGATTTTCTTGTGTAAAACAGGACACTGACATCACAAACAGAAGTGTGTACGGAAGCCAAGCTGAGCTGTCAGTGTGTATAGAAGTATAAATACATATACATGTGTATACACCTCAGGTTTGCATTGCCGTCTCATATAAGCTCTGTTGCAGTGGCTGCTAGTGAAAAATATTCTAGGTGGGGCTGATTGAGCCATATTCTGCAGGGCTCTGTGATAAAGTCACTATTTAATGGTCAAACAGATTCAAGGACGTTGATTGGCTACATTTCTGTTGCTATACAGGAATCTTGTGTCAGTAGGTCAGTGATTGGCTGCTGCTTCTCTGACTGGGTAATATTTTTGTTGCCTCAGAAGAACCAGGAAGCTCATTTCCGCTAATATATTTGATATATTACATGTCGTTGTGCATGTTTAACACATACAGACTTAAAATCTAAAGCCACGGATTATTTTAAATGTCTTTATTTAAAAATGTTAAATGTTTCCACCAATTGGGGGCGGTTCCCTAGCGATATAGTGGTTGAGAAACTCCCACAAGGATATGAAACTCAACCATCAGTGCACAATACCTTTAAGACTAACAACGATCATGGACAGACCAATTGGTGGAAATTGTCATTATGTGTGAGACATAATCTCATTTTTTCAACATTGTTTAGAATTTTAAATCCTGTAGTGTGAGGCAGGTTGAACCAAACATTGGCATGTTTACAAACCTGTTTTTTATACAGTTTATCACAAATAGGTGAACCTCTGCCCATCTTTGCTTCTGAGACTCCGCCTCTCTAAAATGTTTTTAGGAAATTGCTCCCAGAGCTGTTTTTTTTAGCCTTTTGTTGCCTATGTCCCAACTTTTTTGAGATGTATCCCATCAAATTTTAAATGAGTTAATATTATGGTATATGTTCTATTGTGAATAAAACATGGATCTAAGAGATTTGCAAATCATTGCACTCTTTTTATTTACTTTTATTTAAATAGCATCCCAACTTTTTTTGTGAGTGGGTTGTGATTCAATACTCTAAAGATTTCATTGTACAGGAAGAGATGTAGATATAAGACAAAGGATTGTGATGAATACACTTCTTAGACTTCTTTTATTAAATTATGCTCATTAAAAGTTTTATAGCCTAGTAATGCCTTCACACCTTCACACCTCTGGTTACACTACATAAGGATGAAGCTCCATCCACTAAACTTGGTATGTGGGTTTCATGCTTTCACTGGCTTTTAATTTTCTAATAAAACTAACTTTTGCTTTAGAAAAAATCTTCATTAACAGCAATTCAGCAGAAATCAAAGTTTCTTTTAATAAATGGACAGAAACTCAGTATCCTTGAAGTAATGTTCTTCATTTATGAAAAGAAACTACTTATTAAGAGCACTGAAAAAAGAGTGACGTCATTCTAAATCTAGTCAAAATGTCTAATATTTTTAATTTTGAGAATGCTGTGAGATTATTTAAAAAATTTGCTTAAAATCAGACATATTCGACTTGTTTTAAGCAACTTTATTAAGTAAAATCTCACTGTACTGGTAGATGACCTAATTATTAGATTAGACCATTTTACTCAATTGAGTTCATTGAAACAGTTATTGAATGTATATAATATATAATATGCTATATTATCTTAAAATAAACTTATAACGTTTTCAAAATGAGAGATATTAGATATTTAGACTAAATTTAAGATGATTTCACTTGCTAAGATATCATTCTTTGCGGTGACTGAATGAAAGTTAAAATTCAAATTTAAGCCAGTTACACCTCTTGATGTCAGTATTTACACACACACACACACACACACACACACACACTAGTTTCAGTGAATTGTGAGGACATTGCATATACTTACTCAAGCCTCAAAACCCCAAAATATGTCTTCGCTTTAAAATTTCATGTTTTAAGTTGCAGGGGCCAGTTTGTAGAAAGGTCCCCACAACCTGAGTATTTAAACAGGTTTTGGTCCCCACGTGTCATAAACCTGGTACATACACACAAACACACTCTACCAGTACTATACAAGTGAGGACATTCCATTCACTTGTGTAATACTGAGTAAAAATAAACCTAAACCTAAACTTAACCTTAGTAACCAAAGCTCTTCTGCTTTTAATTAAAAAAAAGTTGAATGAAAACGGCAAATTTTTTTGTGAGGACCAGCCAAATATCCCCACTTTTACAGACCTGATATGTGTTCCTATCATTCTGAGGACTTTCAGTCCCCACCAGGGAGAAATACGAGTACACACACACACACACATCTCTTTCCTGATTTCAAATATTACAGCTTGTATTCAGTCTTTTATCAGTTTTGAAATGTTATATCGATCACTTGTGTCTTTCACTTCTTGTCAGATGTGATTATCCAGCAGAACCCAAACAGCATCCTGATTCTGTTTAATGTGGAGATGTGGCACACCTTACACTAAAAAAAGACATCGATCCTTTTGTCGTTCTGGATCAGCAGAATGGCGCCCGTAGCTGTCCTGCGTGATTAAAATTCCCACAGTTTCAGAAGTGTAAATGTTTAACGACCACCGCTACAGACTATTCTGTGCATTTTATTTGCAGTGAATTTTCTTCAGGCTTGTGCTGTAATGTGAATGCTAGAAGGTCTCGAAAAGCAGCACATGATGATACATTCTGAAGACAAAACAAAGTTACTGAAATGTATTGGTCTGGAAAGGGTTAAAAAGTCATTGCTAAGACTGAGACAGTAAAGCACAATGAGCGTCATTATCTACAAGAGCAGAAAACCTTCCAGGAGTGATCAAGAGTCCACTGATGACTCATATTCATCCAGGAGGTTACAAAAGAAAACAGATACATACATAAAAACTGCAGGGCTCACTTCCCTCAGGTTGTGTCAATATATATGGTTCCACTATGAAAGACAAAACTGGCATCGATGTGCCACCTACAAGGCACAACACTATGACACCCAAAACAAGGACAGCCTTGAGTCAAACATTTAGGAAGACATGGGTCCTGTCTGGTAATATGATGCCATGTTCTAGAGACTCAAACACAGGAGTGTCCTGTTCATTGAACTCTACCAGTTCACAAAGCCACTGGTAAGGCTCTGGGACCACATTAAGAGTACAGTACACTGGAATAGTACTGAACCTTCCCAGGAGTTGCTGGTCTGCAAAAAACATCACCAAGAGCACATCAATGACTCCAGATGGTCATAAAAGAAGCAAGACAAACATATAAAGAACTGCATGCCTCACTTGCCTCAGTTAAGGTCAATGTGCACAATTACATGATAAGAAAAACACTCTAGATGACCCAAGAAGACTTCTGGGATAGCGCTGAGTCAAATGAGGATTTTTGGTATTATTTTTGCCAATTTTTATCCCCTTCCCAATGTAGTAGTAGCCAATTAACCCATCCCATCCACTAGGGGGCTCTCCCCATCACTTTGCACTGTCTCTGACTCTAGGATGGTGAAGACATGCACAAGCCTCCTCCATTGCATGTGATGCAGCAACCTCCTCTTTATAAACTACCACTGATACACCGTCACTGGGGATCCAACACGCTCGGAGGAAAGCGCAGGATTCCCAGCTCCGAATGGACCAATCAGTAGACGCCTGAGCCAGCAGACATTACAATGTGAGAGTGATGGGGAGAGAGCGCCACCTACCCGCTCAGAGAGAGCACTGCCAATTTTTGTTCTCTTGGGCCCCGGCTGTTGATGGCAAACAGCATGACCGGGATTCAAACCAAATGAGGATCTTTATTGAAGACATGGGTCCTGTCTGGCAATAGGAAGCAACATACAAGGTCTCAGCCCATGATGCCATACTCTAGAGCAGGGGTGCACACACTTTTTCAGCTGAACGCTGTGCTTTTTGATGCTGTGTGATGGAGTAAGAGCGGGGACGGCCAATCATACATTAGCAAGACCAGGCACAGCCAATCGATGAGCTTGTGGGTGCTCTAAAATGAAATATGATACAGATTGAGCTGCTTGGTCCGAGTACTCAACTGGTCTCCCTGTATCTCTATCAAGTGACAAATTTTATAGCAAGGATGGATGATAGGCTGACATCTATTTTTTTAAATGCCATGCGATCTACCCATACTACCTTTGCGATCAACCGGTAGATCGCGATCGACGTATTGTGCACCCCTGCTCTAGAGATTCAAAAACAAATGGGTCCTGATCATTGAACTCAAGTCTTGAAAGGGTTACAAAGCCATGACTTAGGCTCTAAAACTCAAGAAATCACAGTGAAAGCCATTATCCACAAATGACGGACATTGGAATAGTAGGGAACATTCCCAGGAGTGGCTGACTTACCAAAATGTCAGCAAGAGCGCATTGATGACTCAACCAAGAAGTAAAAAAAAAACTCTCTTGAACATCTAAGGTCTCACTTGATGTAAACAATTCCATAGTTAGAAAGACACTTGGCCAAATGATCTCTATAGAACAGCTGCAAACAACACACCACCACTGACCAAGAACAACACATCTTGCATTTTCCAAGACTTGAGTCCACGGTTGAACTTTTTGGAAGACATGGGTCGTATTACATCGAGTGTCTCGTTAATACTACATTCTATCATAAGAACATCATATCCACAAGTAAAGCATTGGATTAGGCTAAACTTTTTGCCAATGTGATTTGTACACAATGGAATTTGACCTCCACATTTAACCCATCCGTGTAGTGAAACACACTCACTAGGCTGTGAGAACATGTGCCCGATGCAGTGGGCAGCCGTTTCCACAGTGCCCGGGGAGCAAATGGAGGTTAGCTGCCTTGCTCAAGAGTACTTCAGTCATGACTTGCCCAGGGATTGGACCGGCAATCTTCTGGTCCCAAGACAAGATCTGTAACCACCATGCCACAGATGCCCAATGGTGATGGTCGTCTCTTGAGCTGCTTTGCATCTGCAGGACCTGGAGGAGTTGTCACAATTGATGGAACCATGAATTCTGGTCTCTATCAGAAAATCCTGAAAGAGAATGTCTGCCCATCAGTTTGTGACCTACTGTTCAAACACAGTTGGGTTATGCAACAGGACAATGATCCAAAGCATGCAAGCAAGTCCATCTCTGAATGGCTCTAAAGAATGAAAATTAAGGTTCTGTAGAGTCCAAATCCTGACTTGAATCCCATTGTGATGCTGTGGCAGGACCTCCAACAGGGTTGAAAACTCTTCAATGTATCCAAAGAGCCAAACAAGTGATCGCTAATGTTTGCGGGACTTCCGGCCAAAGGTGGCACAACCAGCTGCTAGCGAAGACTTTTTCACACAGGTGATTTTTAAAGAATTGATAAAAGGAATCATTTAAAAGCTGCCGTTTGTGTTGCCTTTATATTAAAATTAGTTGGATGAACATTTGAACGTGACAAATTAGCCGAATAATCCGCAGAACTAAGAAGTGAAACATCTGTAAGGGTTTCTGGTCCATGGATACGGTGTGAACAATTTGGCACAGGGTGTACCGCATTAACTAAAACAGTTAATCACCTTTTCTTCTGCATATTTTAGAACTGCTCTAAAAAAACTCCTAATTCAACAATTTAGCTAAGAAAATGTCATTCTAATTGACCCTTGAAGCATAACAAAGGCTTTCCTTCTCCTGAAAGTAAAATTCCAGCACGGCCACCTGTAAGGGCCGCCATAAATTACCTGCTCTGTTTACCTTTGTGCATGTGAGTTAATAAAATGGTGCATGGCTCCCTTAGGCAAGGCCAAAAAGTCTCCTCAATTAATCTTCTCTAACCCAATTCCATTAATGTTTCTCTAAAGCTTTCCTGCGTGCCTCCTGGCTCTGCGCTGGAGGCTGGGCGGTGAAGAATCCGCTTTATCCTCCCACTACAATCTTACCGCCAGTCTACAAGAGGACGGCCCAGATGTTGGATGTCAGTTTGGACCTGGAAGGTTACACAATCACTGGCCTGCACCCGAAACAGTCTAGTAATCGAGACCTCTCCTTTGGCTCTAGTGCGGGGCACCCTGGCGAGGAGGGCAGGCAGCAGTTATTTGGGCTGGATTTGTGGTTCACCAGTGGCCTGCAGAAAGGAAGGTGCGGGAACAGATGGCAGCTGCTGCTGCTGTGATGCTACGCAACAGAGGAAGAGGGAGGGCGAGAAAAGAGAGGAGAAGAGGGAGGGAAGTCTGCTAATCAGTGCTGACATGGTCTGCTGATTTGGTGCAGCTGGATGACCACTGACCAGACCTGGGCACAAGAGAGTCCGGCTGGCTTTGACAAAAGTCTGGATATAAGCTATTGATTTGGTTTCATTTAGTGAAAGTGAAAATGAAAGTGACATACTGATCAATGTGCTTGCCTTAACCCATCAGTCCAGTGAAACGCATATACACAATAGTGAACTTATACTAGGGGGCAGCAAGCACACTTGCCCAGTGGGCAGCCCTATCAATGGCACCTGAGTCCACGAGGATAACTGGGGACTTTAATGTCTCACTGCAGTGGTAGGCGATCACTGGATTTAGCTGGACAGGCGCCGGCCTCCACTCCTACAGATATTAATCAGAAATGTACACCCGTCTACCTGCACTGTAATCATACGTCAGTCTTTTTCACACAGACTGGGGTTTATTTAATCACCATTTCGTTTCCAGATCTTCATTAGTGTTAAAGTTATTCAGGATAATTTGGGTATAGTAGCAAACGAGACACCATGTACACAGTTTTGGCTTGGAGTGTTTGTGCAATGGTTCATTATAGAGCTTAACTGGTTCATTGCGGTGTGTTGATTGCTTGCTCTGTACCACTTGCCCAAATTGTCACTCCCCTCTGGTACCAATGGCCCATGGCACACCACTGTTGTGCCATTAAGTACCTTCACTATGGTGGCTCTAGAACATCCAACTTCTGAGATGCTACCACCCTTCACCCGGTGCCCTATTATCAGCCCTTTTGGTCATCAGTCACATCATGTCCTTTGCCTTGATGATGGTCAACGGACTAGTGTGCTACATGCAGAAAACCCTGTCATATGGCATGTGTGACCTATCACTGTGCTCCTATTGTGAGATATCCAGGATATAACCAAGATACAAATGACACTGGTGTACATCATGTCATTCGTGTCACTATTCCATGAAATGCATGATATTAAACATGGATCACATGGAGAAGTGTAAAGCCTTTGTGCTCATAGTGGAATTCTTTCACACAAACCATAAACCATATACCCAAATAATTACGCTGACCTTCAGGCATGCAAATCACTATAATAGAGCCATTGCTCTAAGTTCACACTTCTTCCAACCGAACGGCGCTTTTGTTTTGTCTGTGGCGGGGGGGGAGAGAGAAAGGGGACAAAAAGCCCGGTTCATTTCACACAGTGAAAATAATTAAAATTGTACCAAATTGAATGTCACGGCACCGCAGAACTCTTTGAGGATTTCTGGACGGGATCCAAAGTAATTAACA
This sequence comes from Crenuchus spilurus, assembly GCA_036984385.1. NCBI lineage: Eukaryota > Metazoa > Chordata > Actinopteri > Characiformes > Crenuchidae > Crenuchus > Crenuchus spilurus. The sequence continues at coordinate 121,811 of BRDA01009190.1, read as the reverse complement.
GAACACCTTGGATGGAGATCAACTGCATGGCAGTGACAGGCTCTGCGCCACTCCCGCTTCCCGCGCACCTCTGTCGGCTGCCGAAAGTCGCCGGCGCACCCAGGATCGTCAGATAGCATCTCCCACGGCTCCTCCGTGTGTAATTATGCCTTATTGTGCAGCTGCGTAAGCAATCAGCGAGTGAACAAATCAAACTTTCCATCAGACCTCGTTAAGAGAGTGGCGAAATTTCTGAGAGCAATCTACTGATTAATGGTCCATTATTGACTGAAATATAAGCCTAGTATGTGATGATTTGAACGTTAATTGTGAAAAAAAAAGGAACGCAATGTCTGAAATCAATGCACGAAACAGAAGAACGGGCACATGTGACGGCGGGAATGAAGTTGATGAAGGCTAAGATTCCAATTACTCATTTTGCCGGCATCTGAGCCTGGAAGAATGGATACACATTTGTGCTGATTCACACGTTCTGAATTGGACTGGGACACGAACAGGCTGTGCATTGATTAGTTCCTGTGAGACCTAAATGAAAAAAAGAGGCGACGGAGGTCTGGCATAGAAAAAAAAAATGACAGCACGATGCGTACAAGTCTTATTGCAACTGCAGAGAGGGGGGTGGGGTATGATTTGAGCCATGCATGTCTTTAAATGGAACATTTTGGGCAAAATGCATTTCGGATCGATGCAAAAATCCTGAAATTCACGAGCGATCACACAAGCACACACACATACTCGTACGAGCCCACACACAACAACAACAATTAAATGGAAATGAGGTGTTTTAGCTCTGTGGCCTTCACTGGGCCTCCGAATCTCACAGGTCTCTTATCAGTGAGTGAAGTTGACAGCTGCGAGTGAGTGTTGCATGCAGATCAGCTGTGCAGTGTCAAGCCTGTTCTAACACAGCATGCTGGATTCTGCAGCTCCAGCTATAGTCCACACTGCTGGAGATGTCATTTCACCGTACACAGGCTAGTAATTAAAGCCCAGGCCCCCGGCCCCAATCTGCACCGCGATGTGTCAATTCTAATGGCAAAATGGCAGATAAGTGAATTCCTCCTCCTTCCTCCAGGCACGAGGTCACGACCCCTTGTCACATCACAAGCTCTATCACATCAGCGCGCCGATCAGCTCGTCTCCTCTTCATTTGAAAAATTAAAAGCCGGATTCAGAGTCAATTTCACTGTCAATTTATTCTGCAACCCTGTAAATGAAATATTTATGCGAAAGGGAGATAGCAGCTGCGTGCCGTTCCAGCCGCCTCACTCGCCGGCACCCGGACTCTGCACAGCAGAAACTCAATGAGAGTCGACTGAAGAAGGCAAGCTAGGACCGAAGGTTGGCCGAAATTTGGCCTCGACTCAAATAAAATGACAAACTCTTTGAACACTTCGACAATTCATCATTTAACTACAGCTCATTGACTCCATCTGTAGCTGCCATGAAATGTTTGCACATTAACAAAAATTCGGCAGAAACGAACAGAATCCATCCATTACCATTATGCAAAGAGACTATAGATGATGTAGCTATTATTAGGAAAGGCAAAATAGAGATATTTACCTTGTTGTTTTCAATAGAATCATATTTACAGTCATTTATAGGTTTTAATGCTGTGTTGTCATTTCTTGTAGTTTATCCACTTCTGCACTAGAAACTGTGCTCTTTAACAAACAGGCTCTCGTAATACAGGATCTAGACACACTAAAACTCCCAGTGCAGACTGAGATGCTGTTATACAAGATCTAGGCACTCACTAAAAAATCTCACTTGGTTGTGACAGCAGAAAATCTAAAAAGAATAACCATTGTGCTGTAAGTCAAGCAATAAGATTGAATATAACCATCTGCAGTCTGAGGGTATTTCAGACACTCTGATGTAGTCTGACATGCCATCACGTTTTCACAAACCACACCCATCTAAATTTATTTGTTTCCAAAGTGTTACACAGACTTTAGTTCAGCACAAACTCAGCAACAACAGAGTCAAAACAGTAAGAGTGTCATAAATCTATATTCTGATTAAATCTACTCTAAACTTAGACTTTCCAAAAACCTGTTTTCAGATGTGCTGATATATTGTGAAATAAAAACACTCTAAACATTTGCAGTCAAGACTTTTGAGCTCAGAACTGAATAAACAGAGGTGTTGGTTACACACTGCTCATTACAGTTTTTAGACATAGTATGTGGTTTTATTGCTAAAGCTTAACTAATGTGAGGCGACACTCCGTTTTCACTCATTCAGTGGTTCCTAGATTGAATATTCATGAGGTACATGTGAGGTAGAGGTCTTTGGTCATGTTCACATTCCACAAATTCAATGGTCGCTATTCCACCATTGACACCATTATCATACGAATGACAGATTGCAACATTTGGCGGGAAAAAAACAAGCAGCTGTTTGACTTGCTCTCACAAGCGTGTCTCTGCTTATTTAAGCTCCTCTCACAAATATCTAAAAAGATATTTCAATTCAAGCTATATATTTGAAAAGTAGACCCTTTAAGGTTGCTTACTTATGTTTCTTTTGTTTCTAGGATAAAATCTCAGAGATAGAAGTGTATTTGCAGAATTTTGTTAATATGCCTCCAGCAGGAGAGTAGCCTCCTGAGGGTTAATGAAACATCAGATTCACATTATAGCTGCAGCCGTAGTCTAGATTCTCCATCTTGTCCTAGCGTCAAACTTTTTTGTGATACTTGGTAATTTTTTTTTTACATTTTGGCCTTTTTTTTAGTTTACTTTTTGAGGACCTGGTGGAAGGCCAAAGAAAATATGGTGGGGGTTTTTTTCAATCGGAACATCTCTTGAGCATGCTGGAGGATGCTTCGGTAAAGGTCACCTCTTGTGTTTGTGCTGTCGGCTCATCTGATGCCAGTGGTGCATCAACACATACATTTAGTACAGATTCAGAACATCCAGCTCACGCCCACAGTCTCTGTTTACTGTACAGAGACAGCAACAGATCACTCAGTATCTGTTTTAATAAGTTGTCTATCAAATTCCAGTAGAATAAATTAGCGCCTGAAGAAAAAGTACATACAGAGGACTTTCATGTGGGAAAGGTTGCGTGATTGGCAGCATTGCAAAAACAAAAGTAGGTAATACCAGACCTTAAATGAACTGTAGAGTTGCTATGGAGTATAAATTCACAAAAGCACACATTGTATAGAGGACTTCTTTAAGCAGCTCTATAGGTAGCAATTAGTATATCTTTCTCCCTCACTTACACTCCTTGCCTGGCATCACCTGATAGCAATTAGGTTTATCACTGCTAACAAACTGCACTGTGATTAAACAAATTACACAAATGGATCCAGTGATTGTATCTTACAGCTGCTGAAATGAGAACAATTGCAGGCTTTTTCATTTTAATTGAAAACTACAGTGGCATACGGCAACTGGCTCAGAGAGAGCGAATGTGCTAACTATATGGAGCAATTCACAGCAACACAAGAGTAAATAAGCACAAGCTTTTGGCACAGAGATACAGCAAGGTCTTCACAGCTTGTTTAGTTGCTTTTCAAGGCAGTGTTGTGATCAGAAATCACAGCGATCTTTAAAAGTCATTAACGTTGAGGGGGCTTTCTTTCTCAGGAGGGTGATTACAATCCCAAACGCCGGTAATCAAGACCAGTAGGATCTTTCCAAAGATGTCCCTGCTGAGCTGGCTTTGAAGACTACCCTGCAAATGCTTGAAATGTCAATAGAACCCACGCTTTCTGTTGCTGGAATATATAAATTCTTAGCAAACAAGGCTGCTAATGCAGTTCTACAGCAGAACGAACTGCTAGAATTTTGGTAAACTCCTGTTTATATTTAAAGTTTCCGTACATGGTCCTTTCTGCCATCAAAGTACCACTCTTAGTGCTTTTCCACCAAAAGAACTCTGGTTCTTGAACTGGTTCCGTTCATGCTTATAAGAACCATGATCCACCAGTTTTAGTGGAACCAGGAATACGTCATTGCATACATCAGAGGGCGCTGCACAGCGGCAAAAAAATGGCGGAGCGTATGGACCACCTGCGAGGATTTGTGCTGTTACAGACACGTGTTTGTCTTCAAAACGCAAACATAGGTTTAATTATGTGTATATAAATGCACACAATGGACATACAGTGGTAATCCTACTTACGAGCATCCCTACTAATGAGTATTCCAGGTAACGAGTCGAGATCTCGGAATATTTTTGTTCCAGGTAACAAATAAAATTCCAAGTAAGTATGTCAACCGCTAGGGGCGCGGCGGTCGTAGCATCCCCTAGATGCTAGCGTAGAAGAAGAGGTCAGTCATTACCTTTGACCGCTGTCCAGTGAAAGTGAAAGTGCTAGTGAAAGCAACGCAAAGACAGCAAAAGGTAGTGAACAAGAAAGTTAGATACATTTTACTTTTACTTTTCATATGATAAGTGTAACCATGCCATACACGTACGCCGTCCTCCTGTCCTCCTTAGCTGCCAGCCTACACGAGCAACGTCGTCTCGTTTATGTTTTAAAAACCCATATAAACACATTATGTACATATTAAAGTATACTGTATATTGGCCGGCTGACACAGATGAATCAGTTTTACATGTATTCTTATGGGGAAAATGCATCCAGCTAACGAGCAAACCAGCTAACGAGCTCGGCTCCTGCACAGATTAAACTCGTAAGTAGGGGTACCACTGTATAACTTATATTTTAAACTTGATAAACACCCTGAGAGGATCTACTTAATGGACACAAACACAAGCACAGCTATGATGCTATGCTATCGCTCCTGACTTCACCAATAAGGAGTTCATGAGTAACTTTTGGCTGTCCTACGGACTACATCTTCCATCGTGTTGTCTCTGTTTTGCAAAGGAAAAGCCTCCTGTTCACATGGTACGAGTGCATCAACATTCAGAAGGAACTGATGTGTGAGCTGCATTGCTGGAGACTTTTAACTCAAGTCTGATGTTTGTGTTATTAATTGTCCTACTTTTATATACCTAAGCAGCCACTGCAGTATAGTGTACACTGCTAATATTATAAGAACTTAGTAGTGATTTTAAAAATTAGGTTCGCGAACTGAAACTGTGCCGGTTTCTTATTGGTGACCAAAACAAATGCTTCGCATTTACCCCGTGAGACTTCATTCTCTGCTGAGGACGCCTTTGCTCCACTATATCTGTACAATAAAATTAGCTCTTTGTTATCATGCCGGAATATTATGACCACCTTACCAGCAGTGGGAATAGCCACCCTTGGCTAGGAGTGTTCGATCAATGGTGTTCTGTGATACTTTACTTATGGCTCCTGTATTCATTATAGAGGTTAACTGGTCCACTGTGGCACGTCGATTGCTCTGTACGACTTGCTGGAGTTGTTATCCCCCCTCTGGCATTAATTGCCCTTTCAGCCACCACTCTTATGCTGTTGGGAGGCACTCAATGTACAAGACGTCCATAGACCTTCACTATATATATCAAAAATGAACTAAATTGATCAGATTCAGTCAGACAGAAAGAACGAGGGAGGGAGAGAGAGAGAGAAGCGTTAAGAGAAGAGTGTGAGGCGAAGTGAGGAGTAGACCTACAAGTAAGGATGTATTGATTCCAGTGTAGGGCCAGTAAAATGCTGTGACAGGCAACAGCTCCATTCAATACCATTATCGTTATCCCAGGCCCGGCCCAGCAGCAGGGTCAAACCGGTGCTGCAAGCCCGAGAGATAATTTTCGATTCCTTAAACCAATGAATTCCATTAAAACACCCTCTCTGTGCAGATTTCTTTGTTCGCACGTAGTTCACCTTAATGAATTGCCCACGGAGAAGATATCCCCTTATAGAAGTACTTTTTATCTAGGTTATTACTTATAATTAGTATATAGAGAAGGTAACACACTTAAATAAAACACATTAGCACACTGAGGTTATAAGATACAGTACAAAAAAGGCAATAAAAGGGATGAAAGTTGTTTATAATTGAGAGAAGATAAATGAAAATGGGATTTAGGGTACGTGGTCATACATGTAATATGGATTCCATGTCAAGACCGGGGGAGGAGAACATGCTGAAATAATGAAACCCTCTCCAGTGGAGACAAGAACGAGCAGACACTATTTTTAGCAAATTAATTTAAGGCTCTAAATAATTAACTGATAATTATCTGGCAATCAAGTGTAAGATAAAATGATCTACCCGAGCTTCTCCAGCAAGGCTGAAGAGCTTTATTGGGGATGTAGGTCTCCAGTCTGGAGCACCGATATTGCAGCAAAGCTAATTGACAGGGGGAATGAGATGCATATCCTGAAGGCAAAGTGGATTTGTGAATCATTAATGTCTAATGAGTGGCAGGAATCTGGCACCCACAGGATGTTTGTTTGTGACATAACAGAGAAGATGCTCCAAACCTGTGTGGGGGGTTTTGACAAACTTCCAATGCTACCATGCAAACAGTCTACCAGTGTGTAAATACCCCGGTGGCAGCTGAGAAGACTGACATGAACACGGCCACGCAGTCACACACTACAGCACGCTGTGCCTTTGAGTGCTTCTGGTTGATCAAGGTGAGGAAACTGAGCAAAGCAATGCTAAGCTCGTATTATGTTTTCACTTCAGTGCAGTGGGATAAGTCAAGGCCCTAAAACAACGATTACGAACACTCATAAGTGTGTAAATGATAGCTTTGAAGTACTGTGCGAACCCTGGCCTTCACATCCTGCAATAACCACATCTCTCCAGGGGTAATCTATTATATACTGAAGTATTGTGAAGGGGGAAAAATACAATGGCCAAGACATGGCTGGTATATATGAATCCATCTACCTGGTGCTCTGTATACCAGTATTGTGTGTGGTACAATTTATGCCATTTTCTAGGACATTAAGTACTATGCAGTGTCAAAATCTGTGGCTGAGGAGACGGGATGCAGTATTGGGTCCAAAAATAAAAACAAAACTGAAACCAAAGTGACATGGCGACAAACAAAACTATGAGGACGTACATGACGTGGTGACAAAACATGGATGACGAACAAAACGCTATGGTGACGTTAAAAATTGAGGACATATAATGACTGACAAAGGGTTCCGAAACACAAGGGAGCTAAATAGCACACACAATCAAAGGCGGGATGAACCAGCAGGGCTGTACGATGAGAGAAAAGACAGATATGACGCGGATGTAAACAAAAGAACATGTGGAGACAAGATGGCACATGTCAAACAAACAATCAAGGAGCATGTGGACAGAGGCGGGGCCAGAGATGAGGTAGACGGTTACAAAAGAGAATATAATGACCACTTTAGACACACATTCCAGATGTAACTCTGTTGCTCAATGGTCATCACCGACACTTTCCTCATTGCTCCTCTTCATTATAAAGGTTATATGGTCCACTGTGGGTTGTCGATTGCTGTATACCACTCTCTGAAGTCAAGGTTCAGCTCGGGTATCAATGGGGCATCACTGGTATGCCACTGGATGACACTCAATGTACAAGAAGTCCATTCTTGGTACCTTCACTACAGTAGCTGTAGTGAGACATCAGTCAAATCACATCCTTTGCAGATGATAATGATCAGCTACATCTGACTAGTGTGCTCACGTACATATATGAGCAGCAAACGCTGTCACGTGGCATCTGCGACACCCCAGGTCATGAACACACCCAATGGCACAAGCACGAGATATTGGTGTGCAACCTTTAGAGGCCATACACTGAAAATAACACATTTCTGTAGCTCTGAATGAGATCTCTGCACCTGTCAACAGGTAGTTTGGTCTATTCTTTCTTATCCAGACTGCAAGTTTCAGCTCTTTCCATTGATGTTCAATAGGATTGAGATCACGGCGACAGGAGGCCATTTCAGAATAGTCCAGTGTTTCGTTCTTAGAAATGTTTGAGTGCTTTTAGCTGAGTTTTTGGGTCATTATCCTCCTGAGACAGAACTTTCTGACACTTGGCAGTACGTTTCACTGCAGAATGCCTTGAAAGTCTTGAGATTTCATTGTGTCCTGCACAGATTCAAGGCACCTTTGTGGCAGATGGTGCAAGACAGCCATGAAATTTAACCGAGTTTCATGTGAGGTCTGGTGTTCCTTCCTTTGAAAGCTTCATTTTCTCATTTGTGAACATAGAGCTGATATAACTTCCCAAAAAAGCTCCAGTTTTGTCTCACCAATCTAAGGAAGAATCTCGCAGAAGCATCGTGGCTTGACGACATGCATTTTCGCCAATTCTAGACTTGGGTCCTCGTCTATGATGTTCAAAAAGTGATGATTGGTGCAATCACACTGATGTACCTTGACTTTGGACGTTTTCCTTGGTTCTTTGTCTAATATTTGCTGCTCAATCTGGGGGTTGTGGCCACGTTTAGGGAGGTTGGCTAGTCTCATGGACTTTAAACTTCTTAATTTTTCCAACTGTATCCTCAGCAACATCACGATGCTTAGAGATGATCTAATAACTTGCTTGTCTGTAATTTTCTTTCTGAAACAACTTTTCTCTTCGCTTTCTCTGGTTCACGTTCAATGTCATGCATATGATGGGTGACTACTTTTCTCCAATTAAAAAGACTAAATGACTGATTATAAGGTTGAAGATGTGTACGATTAATGAAAGAACACAGGTAGTTTGAAATATCACAAGAATCCAATTATTTTCTTTCTAGGAATCTGTCAATGCCATTTTTTTTTATTTTTGTAGAACGAGCTATAATTAATGTCATATCACACTGTTATTTTCTTTATCCTATGACATACTAAAGGCATGCAGGTATACAAGAGATGGTTGTTTTTAATTTCTACACTTTTCTGCAGCACATGTCTGTAGCAGTAGACATTGGTATATATTAGTGATGCACCGAATATTTAGCAACTGAAATGATTCAGCCATAAATGGCAAAATATATTTTGTGTTCAGCCAAATAAGTGAAAAGACAATAATTTATACCAAACACTGAGGTTTTAATGACACGGTTCTCTTTTCGGACATTCAGAATTGTGCCTTTCCTCACCAACAAAACACAGATTCACCAGCACAGTCACAGTTTGGTGGTGAAATAGAAGAAGACAACAAACTACAAGCACAAACTTTACTAAACTACACTTATGATGAAGCCAGAATACAGCCGCTTAGCTTTGTGTTTGTGCTCATCTGGCTGCAGTGTTAGGGATCGTCTCACAATTAGCAGAAGAAATGTGAAGTGTTTCAGTGTCTGTAGCCAATGACACTCAAAGTAAACACACAAAACATCCATGTGACTTACATCATTCATTTTAGACATTTTCCTCATTTTATTAAATATTAGTAATAATGTAACATACATGCATCTTCATACATATTATTGTCTTTGTTTTATATACAAATATAATCTATTAAATGCATGTTATTAAACCTAATGATGTCAAACCAGCTTATTAAACTACAGACATTCATTCATACGTAGGAAATAGTTTTGTTATAAATTTTATAATAATTTATGTAAATGAAGAACCGTGTGTATATATATATATATATATATATATATATATATGTGTGTGTGTGTGTGTGTGTGTGTGAATAAACTCTATATCACAGTATTATGTACACGTTTTATGCTAAAATATAACCTGGCAGCCTGGCAGAAGCTGGTGAAAGTTACTGTTTGCCTGTCTGCTGGCTGTGTTTAGAGCTGAAGTGAGGGGAGGAGAGGGTAAAGGAAAGCATTTCTGGCCCAGATAGATCCACCCCAACCCCCGAGAAGATGCCTACTATAGAGCAGGAGGAGGAGGAGGAGGGGAGGAATGCTGACAGTTGATGAATTGCCCCAAGCAATGTGTGTTTGTGCTCCGGCTTGTGAAAATCAAAGTGTCTTGCTTGCTACCGTTCCCCTCCGCTTCCCTCCAGCTTCTACCTGCCTACCCCCTTCCCCTCCTCTCTCTCTCGCTCTCCTTCCCTCCTCGCACGCTCCCCACTATTTAAACATTGCTCCACCAGCATATTCATGTAGAACCATCTGTCAGGCTAAGTATATCAATCTGTCAATCCTTCTATCTCACTGTCACTCTATTTTTTCCCTCCTCCCACCCAACGATTCTCCAGCTGCTGATATCCAATTTCAAAACACTGTACCTCCTCAACACTGGGCGAGGAGCGGAGAACAAATGGAAATGTGAAATCCGACTATGCATCATGCGTCTGACAGTTGTTTTCAATATCAAAATAAGAAATGGCTTTCGGTTCACATATACGTGCACAAACATAACTCGCGAAAACATCACAACAGTGATAGAAGTAACTTGTTGGACACACTCGACTGTTGTGTTTGCATCGTCCTTTTCAGCAACTGGATGTCTGGGACGCGCAATTAGCTTGACTTTTGAAATGAATGCAGCATAAGCCTTGGTTGACAGCCTAGCTACCTCCCACTGCGCAACCTTTTAAAAAATCAATGCAGCTGCTAAACGTAGCTTTCCTCCCATCCACGGGACCCACCCACAGCGGCCAGAATAACAGATAAATCATGAATCAACCAAACATAACTACAGTGTTATGTCTACAGGCATCTATGAGACAATCTCTGATTGTGCATCTCATTGTCTCAACGCACGCTCGTTTCGTCCAACTGCTTTGATCAAAAAAGGCCGTTTGTGGAGAAAATTCAAAGAAGCATCTCTTTGTGCAGACATGCACTCGGCGCCTTATCTGGCCAATCCTCTCCAATTAATCTCAGTCAGAGCCGTGAGTGCCGTGGACCAGCTAAAACCTCTCTCTGATGGGGCGGCTTTTCAGCGGTGCAAAGGTTCAACAATACTTTGACATGTTCAATGTCTGCACTCTGATTAAGGCCGGGGAAAAAAAAGTGAGGAAAAAAAAAATCCATAAATATATCATCACGCATCCTGGAGGAGAGCAGGGGAGCCATGCAGTGCTCACTTGCAAGCCTGATGTCTGCCCAGTAAACAGACATGTGAAAAGTCTGCCTTCGACCTGCAGAAAAAGAGCTCTCACATCTATTCTCCGAGCACACATCTCGGAAAGCTACTTCAAGCCTTTCTAAAGGATCGAAAATGATAGTCCACAAAGACCAGGACTTTCACTCGATTTATTTATATAACTACGCCGAGCCTTCGCCATCACGCCATGAATGCCAAACCTTCAAAAGAACAGACGTGGCAAGATATGAAATCTGACGCTCTCTGTCCACAGACTAAGAGCAGTCATTGATCCTTTGTGGAGAGAAAAAAATAACTACAATATGTAGTGACTGCAGCATCAATGTGTGGCACAGACACTGTGTGGATGCAAATAATCTGCTCCAAGTACAGAGGCTGTGTTCATCTAAATGGACAAAACCATCAACTTCTGCAGTGAGAGAGGGGGAGAGAGAGAGAGAGAGAGAGAGAGACAGAGAGAGACAGAGAGAGACAGAGAGAGATGCAGATAGATACGTAGATGGATGGATGGATTGATGGATGGACAGGTAGATGAAAGTTACATATATAAATAGATAGAGAGAAAGAAAGACAGACAGAGAGAAAGAGACAGATTGATAGATGCATTGATGGACGGACGGATAGAGAGAGTTAGATAGATAGATAGAGTGAGAGAGAGAGAGAGAGAGAGACAGAGAGAGAGAGAG
>BRDA01009190.1:70413-83162 GCA_036984385.1 Crenuchus spilurus | reverse complement strand
TGGGTCAATATTTAGTAATACTCCCATTATCAAGCATTACTGCTTGTACTCATCTTTTAAGATTCATGTCCATTCTTCCTTGCAAAAGGCTTTTAGCTCTATCTATCTATTGATATTACAGGGTGAACAATGTGGTTTTAATATATTTCAATCACAACACAACTACAACAACATTAACACTAGTACTACTGCTAATAGTAATAATAATAATAATAATAATAATAATAATAATAATAATAATAAGTATTATTATTATTATTATTATTATTATTATTATTATTAATAATAATAATAATAATAATAACAGTAAGAATGGCCACATGATTATAGTGCTACTGTAAACATGTCACACCTTCATGTTACATATCTGAAATAATTATTCCCTTTATCATATAGATATTCTGGAGCACTGACACTTTTTTCTGCACCAACATGAATATAAAGTATTACATCCAGTGACTATTAGAAAGAACTGCCATTAAGGCTGGAAAAATTCTCCCAAGTATTGATTAAGCGTCTGCACAGTGTGAGAGATGAGATGCATTATTACGAGATAAAGGTGTGAGCAATAATAAGCAGCGACCAGCACAGCTACAGGTAATAGCAGCGCACCTCCTAGCGGCCATTCGCTCAAGTGGACCCGAGTGTGTTAAGTGGATGGAGACACGGCCCCTGTCTTAGTCACAGCTGTGAAAGCGCCACCAGAGTCTGGAGGTCAGAGGGGGAGGACTCATAAAGAAGAGGGCGGTCTGATGTAAATGGGATCTAGCCTTTCATACACAAGAGCGGCATCTTTACCTCAGGAGACGCATGGCAGTCGCAATTACCCCGTTTAAGATGAACAAAAAGCACACGGAGAGAGTCAGTGTTAAGAGCTTCCAGGAGGCTCATCAATCTTGCCTGGAAGACAAAGGCAGGAGAAGGGAGGGTGGTGCTCCGAGACTTTGCCAAGTCCTGCCCCACAGCGTCTATTATGAGAGAGTGAATGGATCCTCCACTGGCCGGAGTGAATGAAGTCAAACTGACTCGTACAATAGAGGTATAAAAAGACCCGTCCTCACGAGATTCTCCAGATGATATACATGTAATGAATATTTATATGCAAATAACACACAGAAACACAATAACGAGGGCACGTATGTACCTGAATCAACGCCTCACTCAGCCGCTCTTCATCCACCTGCAGCACAATGTCTCGGATCTCTTCATAAGGCAGCCTGAATGATCCAAGGAAAATTGCTGTTGATATAGAAAAGGATAGAGAAGTCATTTCATTCCCCTCGTTCAAAAACACCATCAAAAAAGCCAACGCTCCTCCAGCTGAAATCACCACTAAACACACTCTGGGGCTCATCAGTTTAAAGGTAAAACACTGTCACTTTTCAATGGGCTTGTTTGAGCAATCTCAGGGTGATTGGAGTCGGATACAAGCAGAAACAATTTGTTCTAACAATGAAAGTATCTAAAACAGGTTATATTTCTGAGAAGCCATTAAGCACTGATGGCCAGATCTTACATTTCACCTTCTGTAGCACTACATGAGTTTATAGCAAGCAATGTTGTGTCAAGTGATGCTTATTTAAGCAAAGCAGAGCTCCAAATGTTTATAATTCCAGGACATTACGGCCGCGTTCACATTACCAGGCTTAAATCAGATTTTTTGCCCGAATGTGATTCAGATTCATTTTTTAACACATTTTTAACTTTTCACATCAGATTTGAGTCACTTTCATCCGATTTGTGAACGCGACACACGAATGTGAACAGTCAGATCAGATTTCGTGTCTTTTTTTTGTCTGTGCACATGTGCTTAGTGCTAAACCAGTTCTGACTTCACTTCTGTTTGCTGCTAAAACCTCAAAAGCAGCTTTTAATCACCTCCACCTGATCATGTACCAGCTGTTTACTGTCCTCCTCAGCTAAACACCAACACTCATCAGCTGCTGCATCTGGTTTGAATACAGGGTTGCCAGATCCCCAAAATCCCCCTTCCTATTGTCTTACATACAGCAGCACTGAAACTCGCCAAAAACTAAAGCATCTAATCACAGACATTTGACGCTTTAAAAAGTCTTATTCTACTCTTACTTTGTCATTTGTTTCCATTTCCATTTAGTGCCAAACCCCTGCATCCTGCCATCTTTGAAGTTTTACCCGCAAACTTAGCAACCCTGAACAAATATGACTGTATGACAAAAGTGACGTGTAGTTATATTAATGTGTACATGCCTCTGCCACCGTTATGCCATTGAGAGGCTCTGAAATGCACAAAAAGTCCAATCTCAGTACATCTTCACTATGACGGCTCACTAGAACATCCACAAAGGCGCTACCACCGTTCTCTGCTATCATGGCCTTTAGGATGTTAATCCTTTGTAAATGATGACGGTTTTAACTCTGCTATAACTGACTAGTGGGCTCACTGCAGATGTCATGTGATCTCCATCCCAGACCAGTTTGTTCCCCTCTGGCAGTGTTATGCCATTGGGAGGTCCTCAATGTACCAGAAAGTCCATTATGTTCATGCCCTATTGGGCCTCACGTCCTTTACTCATGATGATGGTTTTAACTCTGATACAACTGACTAGTGTGCTCACTGCAGCTGTAAACCAGGGGTCATAATGTCCTGACATCACCGTATACACACTCAGAAGTTTACTGCCTAATTGAGCTGGTTTCTGGACCTGGACCCAAAAGTGGTTGAGCTTCCACATAATAAATAGAGTGTGAAGAGAGACTCATTCCACAATCTTGAGCAGCTCTCTGCCGTGCAGGTAAATCCAATCCAAATTCTGATTAACAGTGATTTAATAAACAACCGTTCCCTCCGCCGCATTCTATGAGTTGCCGCGAAACTAAGCTCTATTCTCCAGCACTTCATTAGGAGGCCATCTGTGTGCGACAATATGGCGAATCCTTCAGAAGTACAGAGTCAGGAGATGTGGCAGGAAATTTAAGAGGCTGCTGGGTGACTGTGCACCACAGACATTGTGTGACAGTAGAGTGAAGCACCTATGGCAGCTCTGACAAACTCAAGCTCATGGCAGCAATTAAAAAAAGAGGAGCGTCGTTATTACAAATGACAGCCGCTTCATTTCACTTACAGGAATATTCTAATCAAGCGTCGATCGGCGGGACGATGAGGCAATCGTCTGGAGTTTTCACGTCAATAAATAAATAAACGATTTGTTTCTGAATGTGGTGACTTTAACGACGTTGAAACGCAGAACTCATCACATTTGCTGTAAAATTTTAATTGGACGATGAAAACTTTTGCCTCATCTGGTGATTCATTAGCAAAAATTTACACATTCAGAGTGAGCTATCGGTTGGATTTGCTTCTTGTTTTAGCACGACAGATGCATCCTTCATTTCCATCCCATACGACCCACTTGGTTTGATCTGTACCATCTTTTTTTTTATTTATTTAAAATGAAAGTATTATACATAAATTATACAGCCTGAGGCTAAACAAGGTTTAAAAAATGTTTTCAATGTTATTTTCACTTAGATGTGCAATTTACTCCAAGACTTTAAACGTCTTTAAATAGTGGACACATCAGCAAACAGGAAACAATAGGATACTGAACAGACCAATACACTCAACACTATATATACATATACTAAAGGAAGGAAGGAAGGAAGGTTGGATGGATGGATGGATGGAAGGAAGGATGGAGGGATGGATGGATGGATGGATGGATGGATGGAAGAAAGGAAGGAAGTATTGATGGATGGATGAATGGATGGAAGCAAGGAAGGAAGGAAAGAAGGAAGGAAGGATGGATGAATGGAAGAAAGGAAGGATGGATGGATGGAATGAAGGATGGATGGAAGGATGGATAGATGGAAGGAAGGAAGGAAGGAAGGATGGATGAATGATGGATGAATGGATGCATGGATGGAAGGAAGGAAGGAAGGAAGGAAGTAAGAAAGGATGGATGGATGGATGGATGGAAGGAAGGAAGGATGGATGGATAGATGGATGGATGGAAGGATGGAAGGAAGGATGGATGGATGGAAGGAAGGAAAGAAGGACGGAAGGATGGATGGATGGATGGAAGGAAAGAAGGATGGATGGATGGATGGATGGATGGAAGGATGGATGGATGGAAGGATGGAAGGAAGGATAGATGGATGGATGGAAGGAAGGAAGGATGGAAGGAAGGAAGGATAGATGGAAGAATGGATGGAAGGAAGCAAGGAAGGAAGGATGGATGGATGAATGATGGAAGAATGGATGCATGGATGGAAGGAAGGAAGGGAAGGAAGGAAGGAAGGAAGAAAGGATGAATGGATGGATGAAAGGAAGGAAGGAAGGAACGAAGGATGGATGGATGGAAGGAAGGAAGGATGGATGGATGGAAGAAAAGAAGGAAGGAAGGATGGATGGATGGATGAATGGATGGATGGATGAATGGATGAATGGATGGATACTTTATTGATCCTCGAGGGGAAATTCAAGGCATCCAGTAGCAAATCCACACAGTACACAAAAGATACTACACATAGTTGTAGTACACTCTTAATAAAGGTGCTTCTTCAAGGGTTCTTTAGTAAAGAAAATAGTTCTATGCAGATGCTCAAAGAACCATTCTCATTGATAAGGGGTTCTCTGCATGGTGAAAGGGTTCTTCAGATTGATGAGGAATGTGTTACAGATGGTTTTATACAGATCCTTTTTGAAAATGGTTCTATATAGCCCACTAAAGGGTTCTGCTGTAGTTATGATGTCAAGCTTGTAATACCCTTTTATGCATAGTGCCAGGCAAGTGCTAGGCTTGGGGTGGCTAAGACTTTTATGGTGCCCCCCATAGGCACTTGGGACCCCACACACAGTGGGTAATCCGCATGGGCGGAGCACCGACCCTGCTTTTTGGTGCTATATAGATCCATTTTCAAAAGGTGTCTATATAGAGCCATTGACAGCACATTCCTGATCAATCTGAAGCATCATGCAAAGAACATTTTGGGTTATTTGAGTGTTCATGGTTCTATATAGAGCCCTTGAAGAACCATCTCTTTAAAGAGTGTACCCTCACTGAAGCACGGACTCAACAAGACCTTGCAACATCTTTGGATACTAGAAGAGTGCAATGGGCAAAGGACGTGATCTGACTGATGACCAAAAAGGGATGATAATAGAGTAACCACCAAAGGGTGGTAGCATCTCAGAAACCACTAACTTTGTAGAATGTTAGAGTCGCCATAGTGAAGAATTACCCAGAATGGACTTGAGTGACTCATAACAGCATAACAGTGGTCATTGGACTATTGATGCCACAACAACTCTTGACAATCGATGTGCCAAGTGGACCAGTTAACCTCTATAATGAACCGGAGCAACAAGGAAGGATTGGTTATTCCCACTGTTAGGTAGTTGGTCATAATATTCTGGTATAACTGTATTATACCCATTTCAACATGTTAACACAATTTCATGTCACAAGTTTGAGTGCCTATTCTTAAAACTTTCAGTCAATTCAACCTGAAAGAAATTGTTACACCATTTAAAGTAGAAAAAAAAGAAATTTGAATACATTCAACTGTGTAGAAATCACCATAAAATACATCAGAAATCAGCAGAAATCCATTGCAGATGTCTAAATGTAAGTGCTATATCATTTACGGTGGAAAAAGAAAATTTCCCTTATCTGCACTGCTAGTTTTTGCAAATGTTTTATTTTTACAATCCTGAGCCAGTCTGAAAATGATGACAGATCGTCAAAGACTGTATATTGAAGACATTCCCAGGTATAGAGCTTTCTCTCACACAAAATTAAAATGGCACAGCTGAGTTCTTAATAGGTGGGTGGAGCTACGTGCATGGGGAGGCCACCCATGGAAACAAATACTTGTTAGATGATTAAATACTCAAATGCATGTACAAATATATATATATATTTTTTTTTTTTTTTTTATTTATTATTTTTTTTAATTATAGATAGATATAATACAGTAGTGCCTCTCTATTTCGCGGATTGACCTACGTGGATTTGCTGTTTTGCATGATTTAATTAATTTTTAATGCTGCACGTGTGTAGTTTTCTATCTATCTCTTTTATATCTATTAAGTGTGTTGTGTATGTACTGTATTTGTGAGATTTTTGTTAAAACCTCCCTTAGATGGCATCCAAACGCTCTGTGGCTTCTAAGGATGCTGGCACCAAATCCAAATGGCACCGAAAGATGCTGACGATAAATTTTACATTACAGTATAAGTTTTAAAAGGTACTGTACATGTACAGTATGGAAAAAGTTATTAAGGGAGTGGGAAATGGTTATGTATAAGAGTGTGGGAAGGGTTTATAAAGTCTTAAAATAATGTGTTCCTACTTGGTGGAAATTCCACTATCACGGTGGTGGGGGTGGATTGACTTAATTTCTATAGACATTTAAATCTTATTGGTTGGATATATAGCAGATAACGAATAATCCAATTGTTTGCATGACTAATTTAAGCCACAATCTACAGTACAGTTATGTACCATTCATTACTGAATGCATAGCTATACAAATGATTCAATAAAGAATTGGGATGTAATGTTTGTGATGCATTTTTGAGTATTTGTAAGTAATACCCTTAGTTATTAACACTGTCAGGTAATTAATTAATGAATCAATCAGTATATTTAACTGATATTTTCATTAAACCTCACAGAGATGATGTACTGTATAAACTGTACTACTGGTATATAAATGCTCCTCACTGATTGCATAGAACATTGTTTTCTAGAACACCAGTCTTAGACCATGGCACTTTTCTCATAACAGTATGCTCACTACTGTCCAGCCAGCCCACAGACTACAGATCACAGTGTAACTGCGTAACTAATGTCTGGGGATGTGAACTGCACTACTCAGCTTCAACAGAGGCAACAAAAGACAACAACACTCCTGTCTGTCCCACACAGTAAACCTCCCAAAAACCATGAGCCTCAGCTCAAAATACTTCCTCTGCATGCTTTTGCTTGTTTGTTTCTTTTTCGTACACTCTGTGTTTGTCCTTCTTTCCTTCCTAAAAGATAGCATTTGTGTGTCCAAGCGAATGTGTAACAGCACTCCTACTCTCTTTTGGCATATGCGTTCACAGGACTGTAATGGTGTGTGTGTGTGGGGTGTCACAGAGCCTGGTGCCTTAGGAGGTGTGTGAGGGAGAGAGAGAGAGAGAGAGAGAGAGAGAGAGAGAGAGAGAGATAAAGAGCTCCAGCCACTGTCTGTTATTTCCTGCCAGGGCCACCTCCATCTGCTGTGGCACTAATCGAACATGGCAAAGACGTAGTTCTGGCCCTGTTGTCCTCCTCTGTGCCCTGCTAACACACAGGCTTTGTCACTTCCTCAGGAGGAGTAGGAGCAGAGAGCAGGTGAAGAGATGGTCCTTACAGTGAAGCTTCAGCAGAGGATGAATGGAAAGTGGGCATGTTTGGTTTAAACATGAGACTCAAAGCAACTGCATGTGTTCAGACTCTGTGTGGAGTCTATGTATATCCTTACAATACAGAGAAGAACTATCTAATGACGTTATGTACATGTGTTAGGCAATATGTTAATGGTATCATAATTAAATATTTTGCATGACCTGTAGAGTAGTACAGAGCAAGGCACAAAACATGCTTGTGCACACTTAAATCAAAAGCAGTTGAAGTCCTTTTGGGACTGGATTAATTTATGCCAATTATGTAAAGCTGCTTTGTGACAATGTCCGTTGTAAAAACACTACATAAATGTATTTTAATTGATTGACTGATAGTAATAGTAGTAGTAATAACAGCATTAATACTACTAATAGTAGTAGTAGTAGTAGTATAAGCAGAATATGTAGTAATAGTAGTAGTTGTAATTGTAGTAATAATAACAGCATTAATACTACTAATAGTAGTAGTAGTAGTAGAAGCAGAATATGTAGTAATAGTAGTAGTAGTAATAACAGCATTAATACTATTAATAGTAGTAGTAGTAGTAGTAGTAGTAGTAGTAGTAGTAGAAGCAGAATATGTAGTAATAGTAGTAGTTGTAGTTGTAATAATAACAGCATTAATACTATTAATAGTAGTAGTAGTAGTAGTAGTAGCAGAATATGTAGTAATAGTAGTAGTAGTAGAAGTAATAATAACAGCATTAATACTAAAAGTAGTAGTGGTAGTAGAAGCATAATATGTAGTCGTAGTAGTAGTAGTAATAACAGCATTAATAGTAGTAATAGTAGTAGAAGCAGAATATGTAGTAATAGTAGTAGTAGTAATAGTAATAACAGCATTAATACTATTAATATTAGTAGTAGAAGTAATAGTAGAAGCAGAATATGTAGTAGTAGTAGTAGTAGTAGTAATAATAATAGCATTAATACTACTAATTGTAGTAGTAGTAGAAGCAGTAATAGAAGCAGAATATGTAGTAGTTGTAGTAATAATAACAGCATTAATACTACTAATAGTAGTAGTAGTACAAGTAGTAGTAGAAGCATAATATGTAGTAGTTGTAGTAATAATAACAACATTAATACTACTAATAGTAGTAGTAGAAGCAGAATATGTAGTAATAGTAGTAGTAGTAGTAATAATAATACCAATTAATACTACTGATAGTAGTAGTAGAAGCAGAATATATAGTAGTAGTAGTAGTAGTAGTAGTAGTAACAGCATTAATACTACTAATAGTAGTAGTAATAGAAGTAGTAGAAGCAGAAAATGTAGTAATAGTAGTAGTGTTAGTAATAACAGCATTAATACTAATAGTAGTAGTAGTAGAAGAAGCAGAATATGTAGTAATTATAGTAGTAGTAGTAACAGCATTAATACTACTAATAGCAGTAGTAGTAGAAGTAGAAGCAGAATATGTAGTAATAGTAGTAGTAGTATTAGTAATAATAACAGCATTAATACTAGTAATAGTAGTAGTAGTAGTAGAAGTAGTAGTAGAAGCAGAATATGTAGTAATAGTAGTAGTTGTAGCAGTAATAATAACAGTATTAATACTGCTAATAGTAGTAGTAGTAGAAGCAGAATATGTAGCAGTAGTAGTTGTAGTAATAACAGCATTAATACAACTAATAGTAGTAGTAGTAGAAGTAGAAGCAGAATACGTAGTAATAGTAGTAGTTGTAGTAGTAATAATAACAGCATTAATACTACTAATAGTAGTAGTAGTAGAAGCAGAATAGGTAGTAATAGTAGTAGTTGTAGTAGTAATGACAACAGCATTAATACTACTAATAGTAGTAGTAGTAGTAGAAGTAGTAGTAGTAGAAGCAGAATACATAGTAATATTAGTAGTTGTAGTAGTAATAATAACAGAATTAATACTACTAATAGTAGTAGTAGTAGAAGCAGAATAGGTAGTAATAGTAGTAGTAATGATAACAGCATTAATACTACTAATAGTAGTAGCAGTAGTTGTAGAAGCAGAATATGTAGTAATAGTAGTAGTAGTATTTTCAGCAGTAATAACATTAATACTACTAATAATAGTAGTAGTAGTAGAAGCAGAATATGTAGTAATAGTAGTAGTAGAAGTTGTACTAGTTATAATAACAGCATAAATACTACTAATAGTAGTAGTAATAACAGCATTAATACTATTAATTGTAGTAGTAGTAGTAGTAGTAGTAGTAGTAGTAGTAGTAGTAGCAGAATATGTAGTAATAGTAGTAATCCAACTTTATTTTCATTACATATGTACAAGTACATGGGATGATATGTAGTAGTAGTAGCAGTAGTAGTAGTAACAGTAGCAGTAGTAGATGTGTTAGTAGTAGTAGTAGCTCCACATTCTAATGTGAATAGGGCTGTAAAGTGTATATAGTACAGTGTAAAACAGGGTGAGCTGTAATATTAAGAGTCTTTTTGATGCAAACAGAACAATTCAAGTTTATAATGTATGTATAAATAATTAATGACACAATGAATTACATTATTTTAAATCCAAATTCAGCTTTAACTCGTCTTCATCTTCATCTTTCATTATTTATCTACTAGCAGTAGCTGAGGGTTTCTTAGTCTGCACAATGAATACACCTTTTCTAATTTAATATGATATATCATTCACAACAATTAAAACTACAGTGATCTCCATTCAAATCCAAGCACTCTTCCACAATGAAGAAACAAAACAGGGGCAGGTGATGCATACGTTTAAGCCTCTGGGTATTTTAGGGTTTTTAGGGCTTGAATATTTCATGATCTGCAACATTGTATATCAGAGGTGTGCTGCATTCAAAGGTGAAAAAAGCAAACAAACAAGTAGAGCCGAATAAAATTGCATTCTCATGCTCGTCTCATTAATCATGGGCCAAAGGGCTACGGCCCTCCCTTGAACACCTAATGAATTCTTGACCACACTCACAGCTCAGGGACTGGAGATTCTGAAACGGGAAGAAGGGATAAAAAAAGGAAGCTCAATTTACATCAGAGCAACAGTGCGTACCCCTGGGACTGTAAAGCTCCTGATCAATAGCAAATATGGAGGCAGTAAGAGAACAGCAGCTTCTATAGCATCAGTGTACATGTTGTACAGCTCTCAGCCTTGAGGGTCACAGGTAAGCGGTACTGATGGTGCAGCACCATATGGCCCACACCTGCTGTTAGGACACACTACGCCTGCTGTGTCCTTTTATCCTGTTATGTGTTTATTTTACAAATGATATCAGAGGTTTTGGGAGGAATCCATTTGTAACAACAGTGACCTCTATCTATTGCCAAGAAAGTACTTATACTCCCCAGGAGTTAAAAAATAAATTAAAAAAAGTGCAAATGGGTTTCAAGAACACAAGATGGTAAAGATGACAGAATGTTGCAGTTACATTAACACAAAGAAATAATGTAACAATAAGAGCCTGAAAGCATTACTTTAAGTAACATATGCTGAGACATACGGTGTTTACAGTAAAGATGCCCATACAAATGATCTGCTGATTTAATGATTGTTTAGATTTAATAGTTAAACCACTCAGGTCAACAAGGTAATAATTTTAATTATATTAGTCTATACTTTAGTCTGATATTGTCAAATTCATATAAAAAATTACAAACACATTATTATTATTATTATTATTATTAATAATAATAATAATAATAATAATAATAATAATAATAATAATAATAATAATAATAATAATAATGTTAAATTAATTAAGTATTAGTATTATTGCCTACTAAGGTCTAATGCAGGCCCACACAAGCAAAATAAAGCAGTATATGGCTTATTCTATAAAGCTAATTAGTCATCCACTGATGATATCAAGCTGATATGGGAAATAATGATCAGCAATCTTGCAGATGTACACAGATAAGTAAGAAGCTTACTAAGGCCTAATGCAGGTTCAGATTTTGTGAACATTTTGACATGAGTTACACGAGGATCCTTTCCTTGGATCACTAGCTTATCGCAGTGGAGGGGTTTCAGAGCCTGCATGATCCCAGGAGCTATGTTGTCTCGGGCAATCGCCCCTGGTAGGGTTACCCATGACAAATTAGTCCTGAGTGACAGGCAAATTGTGTTCCAAAAAAGACATAAAGAAGAGGAAAAGCAAGATGCTGTATCCTTCGAACGGAATAGCGTCACCGAGGCCCCAAACTGGAGGGGGATGGGCTCATTGGCGAGCAACTGGTGACCAGAACCTTACCCATGGGGCCTGGCCAGGCTGGGCTCAGCTGGCCTGGGAACGCCTTGGAATCATTGCATATGAGCTAGAAGAAGTGGCTGGGGAGAGGGACGTTTGGTCAATATTAGCGTCTGTGAGCAGTAGAAAAAACTACGCATGTGCAACATGCTTCCAGTAATGAACTGTGGGGCATGCTAATGCTGGCCCCATGATGGGAGCAGCCAATAAAAAATGTAGGATTTGCATATGTGAGCTTATGTGAATATCGTTTACAGTATCAGCATTGCTACGCAGCTTGATACTGATAAATATCATTCATCTCTTAGCTGCTGCTAGCGAGTTAAAGTTAAGTTAGATAACACACATACAGTCATCTGACCTCCGCAAAAGCTTTATTTCTTTATTCATGACTAGAATGGATTGTATTTAAGTTCCTTTGGTCACAATAACCAAAGTAAAGGCAGCGGAATACCACCGCTAAGAAAGTTACTTAGTAAGTCTCCTGGCAGGGGATGCATCTCACAGCGTGGGTGCCAAATTCGGCACAACACCTGATTATGCTTTTGGGAATTTCATTGACGAGGTGCATTTGTGGTTGAATTAACTGAGCAAGTAGGTTTGTGTGCAGTTTCACTCACGAGTGGGATGCTGTCCACAGAATTTATTGTACCCACCTGGCTTTCTGTTCTGGAGACATCACTGGATAAATATCCTTCTTGACCTTTTGTATGCCCTGTTTTAATATTTGACCCCCCCCCTCCTCCGTTATTCTTTCGTATACCATAAATAAGGATGCAAACTGACCACTATGCTGAAGAAGAGCCTGAAGCAGCTTAAACTGGTACTTTTCAGGCTCTTGGCTGTTGTATTGTAGTGAGAGATGATATGGTAATAACTTACACAGATTCTGGGCCGTCTTTGCATCCAGGATTCGTAGCTCTTTTGCTTTTTTCTTAAACTGCGTCATTCTGTCGTCCGTTTCCTCCACATCCTTTTTCACTACGATAAAAAAGAGAGAAAGAGAATGAATTATTGTGAGTCACAAGTCATACTATTATGTAGTTGACAGGTGAAAGATATATATATATATATATATATATATATATATATATATATATATATATATATATATATATATATATATATATAT
>BRDA01009190.1:55989-70403 GCA_036984385.1 Crenuchus spilurus | reverse complement strand
ATTTAAGCATCATAACAAATAAGAAAAGAAAGAACCAAGAACAAAAACAAGTACATACGAATGGGACAAATGTACTAGAGACTGGTGGGGCAGATCACCAGCTCCACTCAGTAGATCTGGAGAAGAGTCTGCTCTTGACAAACACCCAGCTCAGTCTGTCAGCAACTCAGAACCATGGAGATAATTGTGTTAGTGCCATAATCCAGTCAAGCAGCAGGCACAGATACCTGGCACAGCCTCCCACAGGCATTAATGCCACACATATACGACCAGAACATCAGAGAGAAGCCCCATTTATATCTGAATGGCAGAAATATGCCCTATCTGATGCCATGTGTAAGTAAACCAATGCAGACCACACAGGCCAAGGGTGGTCATAATATTCTAATTTGACTATATATATATAGGGAGCTGAGGTGCAAACTCACAGAGAGGGAGGGCACCTAATCATCACAACTCTGCTATTTATTTAAGCTCTGGGTAAGGAGTCTCCGAGGAAGTCTTGAACAAACAATCTGCATATGTGTAGGAACTACCACAGACTCCCATGAGAGCCTAATGAATCTGCAGTTGGCTACAGCTCCTTACTGCCATGTCAACAGCACTGCTGCACTCATATCTATTTATCTTGGATTGGAACACTCATGATTTTTCATTGTTTTGATAGGGCTCAAAGGTGTAACACTATCATCCCGAACATTCCCATACCATTCACACATGCCCACACGTGCACATAGCTTAGTAAACATGACCCTGCACTTAAAACCTAAACCTGCGCCAACTTCAAGTGTCTTTTCAAGCTCAGAATCAAAAGCTCATAGTAGTATTACCATTTTATTACCATGATACTGCCACTGCCACTGCCAAAAATGGTTTGACCACGGTAATATCATCATAAAACCACGGCAGTATATTTTTAAGGGTAATATCGCAAGAACCTGATATTTCAGTATACCTCACTGGATAAACTGTTGCCCGTTTTCTGCCAGTCTGTTGCCATTCTCAGCTCTCAACATGATGGTGTCTGGCCGAGTGGCACAGCAGGCTAAGACGCTGACACTATGACCAGAGGATTGCGAGTTTGAATCCCGGTCATGCTGTTTGCCATCAACAGCCGGGGCCCAAGAGAGCAAAATTGGCCATGTTTTCTCTTTGGGCGGGTAGATGGCGCTCTATTTCTCCATCACTCACACATTGCAAAGTCTGCTGGCTCAGACGTCTACTGATTGGTTCATTCAGGCCTGGAAATCCTGTGCTTTCCTCCAAGCTCATTGGCTCCGCAGTGACGGTGTATCAGAGGTAGTTAGAAAAGAGGTGGTGGCTGCATCACATGCAACGGAGGAGGCTTGTGCATGTCTTCACCCTCCTAGAGTCAGGGCCGTATTTCATCATGTTTGGCTGACATCTCCACTTGGATGACAACCCACCACCTGAAGCTCAACCCTAGCAAGACTGAGCTTCTATTCATTACTGGAGCAATTGGTCTGCATCTTGAACTTCCTGTCCTGTTTGAGAACTCCACTGTCGTGCCATCTCAAGAAGCAAGAAGCCTTGGGGTGATTCTACTCACATCCCAAATGTGTTGCGGTCATGCAGGTTCATCCACTTTAACATTCAACGGATCCGACCCTTTCTGACCCAGGATGCTACCCAGGTGCTTGTCCAGTCTGTCATCATCTCAAGATTTGACTACTGCAGCTCACTCCTGGCTGGTCTTCCTCTAAGAGCCACCAGACCCCTGCAGTTGATCCAAAGTGCAGCTGCTCGACTGGTCTTCGACCAACCCAAGTTCTCTCACGACACTCCTCTGCTGCGTTCACTTCACTGGCTTCCTGTAGCTGCCCGCATCAGATTCAAAACCCTGATGCTTGCTTACAAAGCAAGAAATGGACCAGCCCCTCTCTACCTAAATGTAATGGTCAAGTCTCGAGTTGCACCTCGATCCCTTAGAGCTTCCAGTACAGCTCGGCTTGACCCACCATCCTTCAAGACATGTGGAAGGCTAACATCTAGACTTCTCTGTTCTTGCACCAAAGTGGTGGAATGAACTCCCACTGACAGCAGAGTCCCTCACTGTCTTCAAACGCAGACTGAAGAGCATCTCTTTATGGAGCACTTAAGTCAGCACTAGTTTAAATCTCTTGTTGTAATGCGTTATTATGCTCATATTGTGGATAATTGTGTATCTTTCCGTCTTTCTAAGGTATCAGTAATGGCTGTTCTAACAATGTCTGAACTGAAGAGTTGCTTGTACTCTAACCGGTCTTTAAATAGCAGAGATAATTCTCTTAAGGAAACAAAGCCCTGTTGTACGTCGCTCTGGATAAGAGCGTCTGCCAAATACTGTAAATGTAAATGGCCACAAATTAGGGGTAAAATTATTATTTTTTAAAATAAAAATAAATAAAGATGACGGTGTTTTGAATACGTGTCCATAATGCAGAAGTTTCAGTGTCCTCTCTCTAAGCCACGGTGTAGGTGTATTTGTATATATAAACAGTCTAAATGAGGGAAATTTTAAACTAAAAGCAGAAAAAAAAAACTGAATAACTGTCTAGAAAACAGAAGTCTCAAGAGATTCTTGTTTTTAAGCGGGTGGGACAGCAGCGCTCACTAGATTGGGGAGGTAAGGTCTCTAGATTCCCCCCGTGTCCCCCTCAGGCGTATCGTCACACCCTTCCACCAGCTGGCTAACCCACCTGGAAAAGCCCACGCTCTCAGCATGATGCTTTCAACACATCGTTCAGCTTCTCAGCTGCGTCTGAGTAGAGGAGGCCTCGTCCATGTTGCTTTGAAAACGCCTGGGTTTGATTAATGTGAAACAGGAACAGCACTCGCCCATTGCTCTCTTCACCCTCACTACAAAAAGTGGCTAAAAAAACAAGAGGAGGTTGTTGTTGTTCTCTGGGATGCTTCCTTATTCAATTGCACCACACACAAGGTGTCTGCAGGGCATGTTTCCTGGAGGGCTTAGTCACATATTGGCCCACATTCATTTTCTCTGTGTTAGTAATGCAAAGATGGGAAATTGCAAGGGCATGCACATCATAACCTGTTCCTTTTCAAAGCTAGAACACACTCATACTATGGATGCACTGAAATGAAATGTTTGGGCAAAACTGTGTTAACGAGTCACACTCTAGCAACGTCTACAGTCAGGAACTAGAAAAAAGGCAACAGTGTCATTAATAACCTCACTGTTCAGTATAAATTATTCTGTCTTTTTGTGTTTTTACCATTATTGGTCAAATAACTTCATTTGCATCATTAGCTCATACTATCACTGAAAGCTCTAGGCTGGGGAAACCTTGGCATCCAAGACTGGTCTGGTCGAAAACGAAAGGGGCCAAATTTACTCAGGCCAAGTGGGCTTAGTCACTTGATCTGCCACAAGAATATGCTCAGATTATTGACAAAAGCAAATCGCTCGCAAAGCAAGACGTGTTTTTTTGCCTATCCAAGTGGCTGATACAACTTCACTGCTCACAGTATTTGTGTATGAAGCATCATTCAGGCGCGCTCAGAGAGTAAAAACTGGCAGCCATCGTGTTTGGTTAAGCTGTCATGGTCAATAAAAGCTGGACTCGTTTTCTTAACGTCGCCACGACCGACTGACAAACCAGCACAGAGCAATAATGCCAACTTCCACACAAATTAGCATCAGCGAGAGACTTGAGCTCAATTTATTTTCTTAGAAAACAGAACAGGTAGTTGATCTATTGGTTGGAATTGAGAGAGGAGGGATGCAATGTTTTTTTTTATTTTATTTTTTCCCAAGCTGGTGGTAAACAGAGTAAGAGTGCAAGATGGGTCTCTCAGCATGGGTCTTACTGACTGCATCTGCACAGAGTACAGCTAATACAGATGGCTCATTAGGATTTTATGTAGAAGCCCATCTATACAAAGAAATGAAGGTTGAGCACAAACATGCTGTGCAGATGCAGGACGCAAATCACAATAAAATCACAATGGTTCTGCCCTTTAATATCCAAACGTGGGGAAAAAAGGTTCAACCAAAAGATAAATGAATAAAGGCCACCTTGTTGTGAAAAGCGGTCAGGTGGGTTTTCACCCAAGTCTGATTGCTGAGAATTGTCAGATAATAGCAGTACTTCTGAACTGTGCTCTCGCAATGTAATACACCACAAATGTTAACACAAAACTCCACTGATAATGGAGCGAAAAGAGGTTTCACGGTCCAAGAAAAACAACAGCAGTACAAGAACCGCACTCCCAGAATAACCAAACGCATATGTGTTGAATCTACAAACATTGTTGTAAGTGGAGGAGAGGACAAGCTCTTGGAGGACCAAAGAGTTCACAGGATGAGATGAAATTTAAGAGTAAAAAAAAGAAATTGTAAGGGTGGAGGAAAAAAAAAAATCCAGATCGCTTGGCTTCTCCGCAAGCCCTCCCTGTGTTTCTTGGAATAAGGGCCGCCCATGGGAGCTTCTCGTTTCCAAAGTTCTCCACACTTGGGCATAGATGCTGTTTGCTGGACTAGATTCCTTCTGCTGGGAGTCTTCCATGTGATATCTCCCCCAAGGCAGCCAAAGAAGCTCAGAGCATTAGCAAACTAAACACTACCACATGTTCGCTTCCGGACAACGATGAGTGCCGCCACAAAGAAACAAAGCCAAGAAGAACAAGGAAAGCACCAATAACGGGTCATATGAAAATGTATTGAATGGCCACATAGCGTGGAGTATAAAAACAGGTTCGAACGTGCCGGCAACAATAGGCTTCCTTCTGATGTTAGAGCCCAAAAAATATGAGAGGTTTTCATGAAGGACCAAATATGCCACCATCTTATTGACGTGTAGTATCTGAACCTAGGAGTGGTCAAGTTCAGTGGTCTGGTCAATGTCAAGAGCTTGCTTGTAGTACAGCCTAAAACGTGGTCCTGCCAGGTCTGCTCCCACCTACAATAACATGTGAGACCTCCCAAAATAGAGAGCACACTTGAGTTTTGAAAACACCATTTGACCGGAGAATTCCAGCTGTGACCAATTTCTGCCATTGACTAGGGCTAAACAGAGGTCTCTCTCTCAACCCCACAGCCAATTTATTGTCTGGATATAAACCCTGCTCTCCAATCCTCCCTCAATCTAGACTCTCACATGCGTGCTCCCACTCTCAAAAAGGCAATCCTTTTCTCTTTGAGTCACAGACCTGAAATTGTTACTCTTTCTTTCAGCCAGGCAAACCTTCATTGATTAGATAAGGGCAGTCAATGAAAAGAAAAAGGGAAAAAATGTGTGTGCAAATTGAATGTGAGCACAGCATAACAAAGACAAAGATCAAGATAAGTGCTTAATGTACAATCAACATTTAGAGCAGGGTTTTTTTTTCCTGTGCTGGGTCAGAAGAGCAGATTTTGATTATGAGGTCTGCAAATTAGTGTCTGCAGCTATTCATCAGCATGTCTGTTATTAGTGAGGCAATTTGAAGTGTTCTTGTTTCAGGTCCCAGGAAGGCATGTGTTTGTGTTAATGCTGAGAGTGCACTGGTCCATAAATACAACAAGAGCCCAGCGAACGAGTATAATTCAGCCTCGCTCTGATTGCTTTCTGATGTCAGGTTATTAGGAGGCGTCTCCTCATGATGATTTCCTCCTTTCCTCGATCTTGACCTTCACAGTGCCAGGGCACTCAGGTTGGGTGATGCAGTCCTCAAGAAAGCCAAGGTGGAAGAAAAGGGAATAGTAGCTGGGGGGAGAGGTTCCCATCCGTGCAATTATCATCACTGCTAATAATGACATAAGGAAAGAGGGGAAGGTTGTGTTAATGATGAAGCTCATGCGATGGTAGACAGAGCTTAATTCTGTCATGATATGAGCAGCAGGTAGCGCTGTTGACGAGGGTGGCGGTTCGCTCCTTGGAGCAGCAGGTGGCGCTGTTGATGAGGGCAGCAATCTGTTCTCTAAAACACTGCCGTCACAGGCAGCGGGCCACTGTCTGGAGCGGCACATGGCCCTGTATCCAGCGCCAATTCCTGGCCATCCTCCACGACGCTGGATGGCACTGCATCACTCGGCAGCACATCCTGATGGTCCTCCAGGTCAGCAGGTGGTGCTGTCATCCTCAGCAGGATTTCCTGGCAGTCTTCTAGGCTGCCAGGTGGCGCTGACCAAGTTTTTGACACTTTCAGCAAATCTGGACAAAGAAAGATCTCTGCTGTGAACACAATGTCCTTTGATCTGCCTCCCTTGCCCTGTCAACCAAAGACAAGCACATTTGGGTGTTGAGGAGAAGGGAACTGAAAAGGAAAAGGTGATGACCCCAGCTGTGGATGTATCGGTCATCACCAGCTCATCTATACAAAGGGCAGTGGGTGGTTGCTCAGCCATCTTGTGATAACAGTTTCAGCAGCTAGGCCAATAAACAAGCTGGTCTATTGTATTTGGGCATCACTCATAACAGCCCAAATCTGGGCTTGGGGGTTTTCTATCTCCCTCCCAGCAACTTCCATAGCTACTTGGCATGATCAGGCTCCTGTGGCATGCTGGTATCACCCAGTACAATCAATGGATTCAGATAGGGTACTTAAAGTGACCTTGGCAGGCAAGACCTCCCCTTTGCATCCACAAATGTTTTATGTGACACACCCACAAGCTTCGCTCTGCATCCAGCCAGAAGACCCAGCCATAAGATGCTGTACCCACATTCTCCAATAAAGAAGCTGATGCCCAGCAAAAAGAGAACCTAATGAGACCCACCTGAGCAATCCTATTGTTTAGACATTACTAACATTCTCACAATATCTACTTTGTACATTTCTTTTAGCCAGTCTTTCTAGATCTCTGGCTCAATAGAGTGTGTGATCACATGCTCAGACACCTCAGTCTTTCATGCCATCTTTATTCAGCTGGTGCTCCTCCCTTGATGAATATCAGGTGTCCATGATCAAGGAAGGAGCATCCACGCCCTGCGGGTGGACCAGAGGCCTCTCCAGCACCACAGATAGCACAACATTTCTGCAAGTACTCTGGGAAATGGTTCCAGCCTCACTCCTTCAGCTTAGAAGTCTGGGTAATACAGCCAGTCATGTGGGTTTGTGTGGGTCTGAGCATGACCTGCTAACCTCTGGATTGCTATTAGTTTATTTTTTTATATGAGAATGCAGGCAAAACTTCCAGCTGGGCTTGGAGATAAGCCCAGGAAGACAGCCAACAGCCCTTTTTCCTCCTCCTAACACCAGAAATCACATTCAGGGTTAGATCTGCTTTTTATTAACTACCACAGACACGAGTTGTTCACAAACAACACAGGATAGTGTCAGAACAACAGAAACGACAGTGTATCTTGTGACTTGCATCTTATATAGTTCAAGTTACATCCATTCACATGAAATGACACTCTCAGAGGAACTCCGAGATGCCTGGTTTCACTGAAATGTAGAGTAAGCCAGCATTTAACTTTGTAATAATAAAACGTTAACAATAAACTTTCCTGGGACAGGAAAAAAAGGCAAACAATGAAGAGGATGAACACCACGTCAAAGCTGAATTGTCTCATCACAAAGACTGTGCGTAGGTTGGAGTCCAAACTCTGTGGTATTCCAGTCAGAGGTTTTAATACCTCGGTAGAGAATTCCTGAGCTCAGAGAGTGTGGGAAGGGTCACATCTTGGTGCTGTTAACTGGCCGTAGAGAGCTCCTCAGGCTGCCCTTGGATTAGGCTCATCGGACAATGAACTAGAAATGGAGGTTTTGCCGGAAGGTCTGATGTGACCCATAAGATTTGAGGAAGAGAAGAATCGGCTTCCATTAGCTAAGACCTACAGCTACAGGCTCATCCCTGAGGCATGGTGTCCATAAGTGGTTCACATGGTCCAAATAGCACCTGTCCCAGCAGTGCAAACAGACTCGGCTTTACAATTTCAACCGTGAAGTCACAGAGCGTGAAAATAAAAATGAAAAATAATACAAATAGAAAGTTGTGTAGTGGGGTGGTCTTGGGTTTGAATCCCCATCTTGGTGGAGTTTCCATGCTCTTCTGGGGTTCCTCCGGGGTCTCCATTTTCCTTCCACAGTCCAAAAACATGGAGGTGAACTCTAGATTGTCCTGGTGTGTGTGCCCAGTGATGGTACCTTGGTTTGGGTGTTTAGTTTAATGCCCTAGCCTGCACCCGATGTAGGGGTAGGGGACTCAGCGCAACTCTGACCAGGATTAAGCAGAAGATGTGTAGAACACTTTGCTTGTTTGCTACAACTTTTGCAACAATGTGAGCAAACCAATTACAGGAATCTCTGCTCAGCAGGGACACGTTAGCGGCTTTAAATTGAAAGGCCATGCAGTGAAAGTCACCTTGATTTACATTCTGTCTAGATGTATACATTTCTCTAGCTTGTTTTGTTAAATCTGAGTGACTGGACTTTCATCCACAGAGTTCTGTGATCATGTGGTTATGTCTAACGGCGTCCACCAGCTGCCTGCTGGGCGGCTAGTGTTTATGGAACAAACAGTAACTGCTGCGCCAGCTGCATAGAACAGACCAGAAGATACCGCAAGAATGAAAAGACCTTCACCAGCGCAAGGCTGGATGGTGCCTTCCTGTTTAGTTGGTTCAGTGAGTCGAAAGAATGACCCCTCACTCTCACACTGATCCACCACTGCTCAGCCCAGACAGACTGGACCTTCAAAGAAGCACCGTATCAGTCCAGCGGAGGAAAGAGTTAAACAAACCTGGTGTCGCGTCCTTTCAAGTCCTTGTTTAAAATGTCGCTCAGGGTTATCCACTTTCTTTTGAAGGTTAACTGATAGGTTGATCCAATTTGTCTACTTTGTTGTGAAAAGACTTAAGAACTACTTCATATGTGTGAGCAGGAAAATGTCAGGGTTTTCTGAAGGATAAGAACCAGCGCGGGGGGAAAAAAGAGAGCGCAGACTTTCCTCTCAAGCAGCTCGGCGTCACGCTTGTTAGTAAGAGACAGGTTTATCTGCTGGAATCAAACCCAACAGCAGATATGTGCAGTGTAACTTAAAGTCCCTCCAATCCCACCACAGGCATTCGCTGCTCAAATTCATGCATTGCCACTCTTCACAGACCTATGGATCTTCTAGCTGACAATAAACAATTTCTGACAAGTGCTGAGTGACAGGCACATATTGCATGTGTTTGTGTCACAGAGGCTCTTCACAGGTCCCTCGTCTCGCACCCGTCAAACACCTTCCAAGCAATATGAACTGGTGTCACGGGATATTACAGAAGACATATGATGATTAAACATGTAGAATTTGGCTTTTATAAAACACAAATTATGAACTGCTTCAATGTATGTTAAAGTGGTTAGGGGGCAGCCATGGCCTAGTGGTAAGGATCTGGTCTTGTGACCAGAAGGTCGCTGGTTCGATCCCCAGACAGGATGTGACTTGAGCAAGGCACCTAACCCCCTAACTTCTCCCCGGGTGCCAGTGGATAAGGGTTGCCCACCGCTTCGGGCACAAATTCTCACAGCCTAGTGTGTTCACTAGTGTGTGTGTGTGTTTCGCTGCATGAATGGGTTAAAAGTGGAGGTCAAATTCCGTTGTGTGAAAAATCACTTTGGCTAAATTGGTTGATCTTAATCTTAGAGGTGAGTGCGCTGGTCTCTGAATCAGACGTCCAAAACTGAGGGAACCGAATGCTGGGAACCAAGCAATGCTGGGAACCAACTCTGCCGGGGATGTGACAGGGTTTACCACATGTAGTATAAGCGAGCGCAATAGTCAGTTGTAGCAAACCGTCATCACGGGCAAAGGATGTGATGTGACTGATGTACAAAAGGTCATGGCAATAGGGTGGTAGCATCTCAGACACCATTAACTTGATTCCTTGTACATTGAGTGCCTCCCTATGGTACAGTGCTGCTCTACGGGCATTGGTGCCAGAGAGGAACAATGACTCTGGTGAGTGGTACAAAGCAAACCACACATCACAGTGGACAAGTAAACCTCTGTAATGAACAGGACCAATGAGGTGAATGAATGAACTGTTACTCCTGAGTCTGCAAAGCTATTATTAAGGTGATCATAATACAGTGGTAACCCTACTTACAAGTTTAATCTGTGCAGGAGCTGAGCTCGTTAGCTGGTTTGCTCGTTAGCAATGTAAATATACATGTAAAACTGATTAATCCGTGTCAGCCGGCCAATATACAGTATACTTTAATATGCTAAATAATGTGTTTATATGGGTTTTTAAAACATAAAGGAGACGACGACGGTGCTCATGTAGGCTGGCGGCTAAGGAGGACAGGAGGACGGGCGTACGTGTATGGCATGGTTACACTTATCATATGAAAAGTAAAAGTAAAATGTATCTAACTTTCTTGTTCACTACCTTTTGCTGTCTTTGTGTCACTTTCACTAGCACTTTCACTTTCACTGGTCAGCGGTCAAAGGTAATGACTGACCTCTTCTTCTACGCTAGCATCTAGGGGATGCTACGACCGCCGCGCCACTAGCGGTTGGCATACTTGAAGAAATTTACGCTACTCGTTACTTTGAATTTTACTCGTTACCTGGAACAAAAATATTCAGAGATCTCGACTCGTTACCTGGAATACTCGTTAGTAGGGATGCTCGTAAGTAGGGTTACCACTGTACTGTGATATGACTGTGTATTTTCATTAAGTTAATTCGGTGAAAGTACCAGGCCAGAGATATAACCTAAGGAGGGAGAGTGAATGATGGGAGTATAAGGGAAACACTGTTCCATCCTCACACGCCCTGAAAACATATCTCTGTATGGGATGTGAAGGAAGAAAAAAAAACTGCAGCTCCACGAATGCTGGAGAACAGCTTGTTGTTTTTTAAAAGCCTTTACTTGGCGAGGACTTGCTCTGCGTGGGATGAGCATGGTCCAGCTGGTCCAGAAATTCAGGACTGTAATTCTTTCCCTCCCTCTCTACCTCCCTCTCTCCCCCTCTCTCTCTCTCTCTCTCTCTCGTCCATTTGGCTGGTGTTACTCATTTCAACCCCTGGGGCCACTCATCATAAACCCACACACTCGCACAACTTTCCCTCTGGTCCCGCATTAACCACTTCCCGCCATTCTGAAGCGAAGATTTGTATGGAAATGGTGCATGAATGACAGCAAACAGTGTGTCCCTCAGAGAGAAGCGAGTGAACAAAAAAACGAGAGAAAAAAAGGAACAGAAAAACCTCACAGGCTATGACAGTGAGACGTTATCTTCTACCCAACAATTATTCCTGATCCATAATTCTACAAAAAAAATCAGCATCCCTCTATCACATCCTTTTTAAAACTGCAGCCATGATTACAGTTTTGCAGCACTATAACAGTTTTAGTCAAGCTTAATGAGAGCTTAATGAAATTTAGTCAAGAATAATAACAGACTTGGTGAACATGCATTACAGTAGAGGTAGCGCGGCAGGGTTTTTTCTGCTGGTCTCAGGCTGTGATTACAGGGCTGGTCGGACTGTAAACAGTGGGCTCTGACCCACTCTGCTCTGGAATTAGTGTATCCGTGCTAGCTGAGCGTGAACCGAGTGCTCTGCTGCTACCCCGGCGGGCGGGATTATGAGGCGTTTACGGGACCTGCTGCTACCCGCTGTCTGGATTACTGCAGGATTGGACTGTGTATTAACACCAGCAGCAAACGTAGCTACAAGGCTTTAAGTCTGTCACTTAGTGCTCCAGTTTGACTCGTAAAAGAGTGGTCGGAGTGCCTGTAGATGCACCAAGACACATCTTCTGAGTCAGGACTCAAGATATAAGAAACTATACAGGATAATCGGGCCGGTTTGCTCCTCCCAACAATCGTAAAAGGTCTCCTGATTTCAGGGTGATTATTACTAATTTTCTTTCAAGACTATCCTGTAATGTGGGATGTCTATAATCCAGTATTGGCTGCTCCAATCTTCTCCCACTGCAGTCAGGGCTGCACCCCATTGAGAATTGGAAATATAAACACGTTCAGTATTTAGAATCAGTATCATGCAGTGTGATATTATAATCCAATCTTTAAGCCTTCAATCTTCTCCCATTGCAGTCAGGGCTGCATCTCATTGAGAACACTTACATTGACATCATCAGTCCATCGTCCAATAAGAGTGGAGCTGCACTGAATATATCAATATGTACAGAAGTAAAAAGTGGCTAAATGGTGAGCGATGCCAAGCATGTGTCATATTAATGTGAGCTGTTATGGTTTCATCCACATCCTTTTTCTTTTTGAAGCAGAAATCTCTCACTGCAATGGTCATCCGCCACGTTTGTTTACAAAAAACTACCACCTGTTCTGGTGATATAACCATTCACAAGAAACTCCTGAGGTTTTGAGGCTTGAAGTCATTAGTCGAGTGTTACCCGTAAAGTGTGTGGTGTTACATTCATGGCGGATTGTGTACTGTGGGTGACTTTACGACTAACAACAATCAAGGACAAAAAAAATTGTGCTTTTTATCGTTTAGGATTTTTTTTTAATCCCGCAGTGTGATCCAGGCTTCAGCTGCACCATTCCACGGTTCATGAATTAGATTCCTTTGTAGTGAATGTCTAGCAGCTGTGTAGGTCCAAGCATAAAGCATGTTTTGAGGTAAACAAATCTATAAACGACACCGACTTACGACTGGACTTTTACGAGCAAGCCTTTATTTAGTCACTCAGAGGAAATGTAGCTATTGACAAGACTTCAGCAGAGGAAATGAGTCGACCCAAACAGATACCTTATGTATTCTAGATCACCTCCAATACTCCAAGTACAGAGGGAGGAACGTCACGGCGCTCTGAGTGCCTCTGTAATATGATCATGAAATAGCGCAGGATCCTTTGAACACAGCCAGGA
Source organism: Crenuchus spilurus (assembly GCA_036984385.1). Classification (NCBI taxonomy): domain Eukaryota; kingdom Metazoa; phylum Chordata; class Actinopteri; order Characiformes; family Crenuchidae; genus Crenuchus; species Crenuchus spilurus. Next base: position 57,611 of record BRDA01009190.1, on the reverse strand, counting down.
TCAATGGATGATAAGAGCAGCTACGCAAAAAGCACTGCCATGGCGAGCCAGGCCTCTGTGATCTTCCTGGAGAGCCATCCACTATCAAAGAAAAGCTAAATGAACGCTGGATAAGGAAGGTGAAAGTCCTGGCACTGGAAGGTTTGCATTCATCACGGGCGTAGATATTGAGTAATCTCCTTTGCCGACCCTCTCGGCTTCTGAGACCCTCTCATCAAACACTTCCTAAACGGATAAATCATTTCATGAGTGATCGTCAGGGTTCAATTGTTAAATTAAGTCTTGAGATCAAGAGCGGTAATGAGTTTAAAAAAGGCCTTTCAAGTTAGGGGTGAAGCCTGACCAATGACTTGGTAGGTCACATTCGTTAGAAGATTTTTTGTTCATCTATTCTGGAATGAACAAAGACTGAAAATAAGGACAGGTAACAGGTAATGAACAACAGCTGGCGGGAAATGTGTCTCTGAGTGTCTATGGCTATCATCAACAATACTTATCAATACTCTGAATTTACTGCAAAAAAAAGGGTGAAATGTGATATTTTTGCACAATTTACAGAACAGTGCTTAGTGTGTCATAAGTACCTAAGCAGATACTTTAAAGCCACTTATCTAGACAATAAGCATTGTGGGATATAAAATAAATGCTAGGAAATTAAATGCAGCTAGTCTGAAGAACCAATTTTGGTTCCAGATGTTCTCCTCAATGCTCCCAGCCATCACATTAATTTATTAAATTCCATCACAGCACACCTGATTAACCTAATTAAGACCTGATTAGTCAAATATAACTATAATTTATTATCTAATAAATAATATTATATATTATAAATAAATATATATATAATCTATTTTTAAAGCACAATAACAATCATTTAGCAGTTCTACCAACATAAGTTCATCTTCATCTCTCTCTCTCTCTCTCTCTCTCTCTCTCTCACACACACACACATTCATTTGTTTCTGTGAATTGTGGGGACATTACATAGACTTACCTTAACCTTAAAACATGTCTTCATTTTAAAATTTAATGAATTACATTACAGAGACCAGCTTTGAAGAAAGGTCCCCACAAACTTAGTGTTTAAACAGGTTTTGGTCCCCACAACATGACATAAACGTGGTACAGACACTCAGACACACTGTGGTAATACTATACTAGCAAGGACATTCCATTCACTTATGTAATATTGAGTAAAAAATAAACATAATTCCTAAACGTGATCTTGGCAAGCAAAGGTCTTCCACTGTTTTTTTTTTTCCAAAAAAAAAGTTATAATAATGTATAAAAATATAATAATAATAATAAAGCTAGAATAATGTCCCCACTTTAACACATCTGACATGCATAATTATCATCATGAGGACTTTCAGCCCCCACCAGGGAAAAATGCAAGCACACACACAGCTGGTCTGTGGTCTCACTGTAAGGTCTATCTGTTTTAATGTGGCCTCATCTTCAATATGCAACTTTTTCAGTAAAGAGTGCTTGTCAGTGAAGAAGTAACACAGTCACAACAGGCCCATTCTAATAAATAAATAAATAAATAAATGATTATTAAAACCAAGTTTTCTGGAGTCTAAATAATATAAAAATATGTAATAATATTGAAAAAAAAACCT
>BRDA01009190.1:10105-51983 GCA_036984385.1 Crenuchus spilurus | reverse complement strand
AGAGAGAGAGAGAGACAGAGAGACAGAGACAGAGAGAGAGAGAGAGAGAGAGAGAGAGAGACAGAGAGAGAGAGACAGAGAGAGACAGGGAGACAGAGAGAGAGAGACAGGGAGAGAGAGAGAGAGAGACAGGGAGAGAGAGAGAGAGAGAGAGAGAGAGAGAGAGAATAAGGCCTTCGATGATGTTTCTCAACAACACCCAGAAACATTTGGGACTTGGGAGGTGTGTACAGTTAACAAAGGCCTTTTTGCACCATTTTCAGAGGGAAGCTCTACAGGGAACAGAGTTACACCTGCTTGGCTCATCTTTCACAGTCCAGCCATGCTCAGACACGAGCTTTACTAACAAATACCAGCCAGGACCGGAGAGCAGAAAGAAAAGGAGCGGAAAAAAGGCTCTCACGTACTCAGAAGGCCAGCTTCACCACCACATAAATAAAGGGGCAATTCTACAGACAATTGAAGCTAGGCTGGAGCATTGACTGTTTTGGCAGCTGCATAGTGAGGATTTATAGTGTGTGGTAATTCCCTGTGTCTTATGAACCAGTTCGGCCTCTGAGACCATGGCCGGATGCTCAGAGTTTAGAAACTCTGCAGTGAAGGCGCTGAGAGAGCTGCCCGCCTCCAACATTAAAAAAGTAGTTTCTGTGGGCACGAAACACATCATTAACACAGGCGTGATGGTGTATCTCACAGTATATCAATACAAACAAGCAAATACTAAATGTATGTTTAAATAAGTGAGCACACCAGTCAGTGTAAAACCATCATCGTGGGTAAAGGGTGTGATGTGACTGATGTCCAAAAGGGCTGCAAATTGGGTATCGGGTGAAGGGTGGTACCATCTCACAAAACACTAACTGTGGGATGTTCTAGAGCTGCTGTAGTGAAGGTACTGAGAATGGACTTCTTGTACACTGAAAGCCTCCCAATGAGATGCCCCATGGGCCATTGATGCAGAGGGGAATACCAGAGTAATCGACCCACCACTGGGCAAATGCGCCAAGCCAATGGTGGTCTATGTATATGTACATATACAGTGGTAACCCTACTTACGAGTTCAATCCGTGCAGGAGCCGAGCTCGTTACCTGGTTTGCTCGTTAGCTGGATGCATTTTCCCCATAAGAATACATGTAAAACTGATTAATCTGTGTCAGTGGTTGGCACACTTGAACTAATTTAGGCTACTCGTTACTTGGAATTTTACTCGTTACCTGGAACAAAAATATTCCGAGACCTGGAACAAAAATATTCCGAGATCTTGACTTGTTACCTGGAATACTCGTTAGTGGGGATGCTCGTAAGTAGGGTTACCACTGTAGTTGTATTATTTTACTGTTCAGTACAAATACACAGGCTATACAATATGCAGACGTTCACATGTTCCAGTTCCAGTTCCAGTAAAATAAAGCAGAATCCAGAGCTATCCAATGTGGCAAATGGCTTGGGGAACGGGCACGGATGCCAGCAGGAGAACACCCAAGTGTAACTTATTTACACATACTGACAAAGCTACAAAACAAAATACTTTCCTTTGAGCTCTGCAGGTGTCTCTGTCCACATGGGTGAAAAAGATGGCACCTCGGTCTCTTAGCAATACATCCCCAGGGTCAAGAGTCAGAGGGCAGCGCCCGGCTCAGCTGTCGAAGTGTGGAGTAAGAGAGCTGGGGCCAGTATTGCATGTCACTCCCAGTTCAAGCTCAGCTTTCTTCAACCCTTTGAGATCCCACACAGGTGTCTATACTCAACAAGTAAAGGTTTGAGTGGTAGAACCGCTGCTGAGAGCGCTTTGGCACTGCAGGTTGTGTGGTCTGCCCTCCAAAGCGGCAGGCAGCAGTCGTCCTGAACACCGCTGATGTGCTGGGATGCTCACATCACCCTCGGCAGCACTTTCAGAGATTATCACCCATGAAAGGTGGTGATAATCAGTCTGGATGCTCTCCAACTGTAGGTGTAAAATGTCTTGAGGATGCAGGGATTCACACCAAACCTCCTCAGGTGCCTGAGGCACTGTTGTTGCCTTCATCACCATATGTGAGGTGTGTTCTGTCTAAGTTCCTTTGTGGTGTGATTACCTAGAACCTGAAACTGCTGACCCTCTTGAGTGAACGTGTTGATGGTGATGAGGGGTTAAAAAAAAGTACAATGGCACACCTGAGTGTAAGTCTGCAGGCGCTCTTGTGAGCTCATTTGCATATGCTTTAAGGACTCAGGAACATCACCAGGGTCGGCCGCCTAGCAGGTCTTAACAAACGTACCAGATTTGTGCACATCAGCCACGGAGAGGAGGAATTGGTTTGACTCAGCGGTAGCAGGGGCTCTTTCCAATGTGATTTGCCACAAAAATCGAGTGTAAAAGTATTCGGCATGCCTGAAAGCGCAGCACTGGTGCTAACTACACACCAAGTTTTCCCCTCAAAGTCTGTTATTATGTTTAACACTCATCACGTTTCTCATCCAAGAATAGCTGCAGTATACGCCTCCACGCTCTCCAATTTAAACGTATCAGCTTGTGCTTTCAGAGGGTGCAAACTCTGGTTGGAGTAAAATGAATCACCTCGGTAGTAACTTCAGGCTCCTGCAGATGGCGCTGCACAAATCTGATCAGGCTATAAATACCTGTGGGGTGTGCAACAGGTCTACCAGTGGTAAAAATGCCAGTGTACAGGAAATTCCCTCTCCGTCCATTTCGTTTTCGTCCACAATTCTGATGAGAATGTCCTGTAGACTGGGATTTTGACCACTGCTGGTATGACTGTACACTTCCATACACCTGCAAATTCAGCTACTTCCTTCACACTTGGCAAACACTCCTTTATCTCTGCTTTATGATGCATTTTCTAGACATTGAACGAGAAAATCCACTGCACTGTTCCACCTCTTCTCCATCTATGAATCCCATCACACACCCCACATGTATTTATAGCCTGATCATCCTCATACAGCGCCATCTGCAGGAGCCTGAAGTTACTACCAACTCAAAGAAACAAGTTATATTCTGCTTAGTCCCACAGAATAGTGTGTGATGCACCGAAGAAACTTTCCTCAACTTTTGCTTTGTTAAAGTCCCTAAAAACAATGATTGCAGCCTCTGGGCTTTTTTGCTTGTTAACTGCCTACAATTTCCTGAGAGCCAGGCTCATGTTGGCCTTTCTCCGCAGCCACACTGGTCTGCATAAGATAAGATATTCCAGGTCTTGCCAGAGAGGTCCTGTGTTCTGTCGGTGTGGTGCAGAGAAAACCTGTAGGCTCCATGGCTTGGTCTGGTATCTCTGCTGAGATCCAGGTCTCTGTCAGGCACACATTGTGCTCCACTGGAATGAGATCCAAAGACTATGTTTGCCAGAACCATGCTCTGGTTGCCTATGGTGGGTTCTGGGCCGGGTGGCTACTTCTGTGTTTATATTCAATGGATCTTCATTGAGAAATACAAAGTCCAGTCCGCAGTGAGTGAATATCACCTGGCTTGTGGACCCTCGTCTAGTCTGTTCAGTCTTGAACTTGAAGACTCCATGTCCCAGAGGCATTCTGGGAGCCACGTGTGAATTTGTATGCTGTAGACTACCCAGAGTTCTCCTATATGTGACTCGTACCATGTGTGTATTTGTACTCATAAGTGTATCTAGTTGTTTAGTGACATCACAGATCTGATTTGACAGTATGTCACAGACTAATGTACTGACAGTATTCACTGTAATAAGTAACGTACAGGCACATACAGGGGTTAGACAATGAAAGTGAAACAGCTGTCATGTTAGTGAGGGAGGTTTCATGGCTAAATTGGACCAGTCTGGTGGCTTCATTAATGTCACTGAAGGTTCAGTTAGCAGGTAAGAGCACAGTTATATAGTATATTACAATGCACACAACATTATGGTGACATACCAAAGTTCAAAAGAGGACAAATCATTGCTGCACGTCTTGCTGGCGCATCTGTGACCAAGACAGCAAGTCTTTGTGTCTAAATATTATTGAGCCACTTTGGGGTGTTTTGGAGGAGCGAGTCAGGAAACGGTTTCCTCCACCAGCATCACGTAGTGACCTGACCACTATCCTGCAAGAAGAATGGCTTAAAATCCCTCTGACCACTGTGCAGGACTTGTATATGTCATTCCCAAGATCAATTGACCCTGTATTGGCTGCAAAAGGAGGCCCAACACCTACTAATCAATTATTGTGGTCTAAAACCAGCTGTGTCACTTTCATTGTCCAACCCCTGTATGTAGCCTAATACTGTTAGCTTAGCATACCGTCCAATCAGCTGTAGTTTACATATCAAATAATGCTCTACATCTTCATTTTGGAAAATGTCCTGCTCAATTCATACCTTCACTTCTCTGCTAGCATCACCTTTAAACCGTGTTTGTGCCGACAAACCCTAAAAGCATATTTCATTCATGAGATCAGGCAGCGAGGGTGCAGCGGCACAGGTGTAAAGTGCTGAATCAGTGGGTTTGCTCAAGGAGTAATTGATAGGAACTGAGCCAAAGGTTGGTCCCCAAGGAAAGGCTCACATACATACAAACATTATACCTGCACAGCCTACACACTCGGCAAAGCTTTCAAACAGAAAAAAACTATTAAAACAAGATGTAACCGGAGCTGAAAAGTCCAATTCAATTAAGTGTGAAAAATGAGGAAATGTGTTCCATTTTAAAAGGAACAGGGAAACATACACCCCAGTAATGTCCCTCACCACCTATTAACAATCAGTTTTGGCCACATTCATAAGTCAGAATGCCTCACAAGCTGCTTGCTTCAAGACTATGAGACCCTTTACACTCTTCTACTGGTCTCCGTGATGTAAGCCAGGGGCTAGAACCAGAGAGAATACAAGCAGAGCACATAGAAACCCACCACTGAGGGTTATTCATTAATAATGACATCGTCAAAAAAGTATACACACCCCTGTTAAAATGCTTTTCATTCGATTCAGTGGAACCAAAGTTGTTTAGAGGGGGAATAAATGACTGAATAAATAAAGCAGATGCATAAATATGCATGACCTCTTATAATTGGGGGCGTGGCTGTCACATTCACATTCAAACTCATCGTCAGTGACTCTGATTAACTACAAATAAAGTTCAGCTCTTCTAGTAGGATTTTTTGTGATATTTACTGCATCTTACAGCAAAACGTTGGTAAAAAACATCAAAAAGATGTGATTGTTGAGAGGTATGAGTACAGAGAAGGGTGCAAAACATTTCCAAGACACCATCGTGCACAGGAAACGTGACTATCAACAACTGGATCAAATTTGGCACATCAGTGATGCTGCTAAGAACCGGTCGTCCAGAATGGATGAGAAGACGAGAAGAAAACTGGTCCAGGATGCTGCCAAAAGGCCTACAGGAACAGGCACTGTTGTTGCTGAGTTTGTGCTGAACAAAAGCCTGTGTAACACTTTGGGGAAAATCATTTTAGATGGGTGTAAGTCAGGACTACATCAGTGTGTCTGAAATACGCTCAGACTGCAGAGGGTTAAGTGTGTTCTAGCTCTATGAAGAGAACAAAAAGAGAGTGAAGCTAATTGTAGTTACTGTAAGACCGGTCTGTGCATATCCTGAGGAGTACCAACGCAGTGAGGATGAAGAAAATCTTGTGTTTGATGGTGTGATGTGATACAGAGCACTTTCGGTTGCACTGCAAAACCAAATCTTCACAATCCGTCCTCCGCAGTGTACCTTATATCTTGCATTGCATTATTTTTCCTTTGTGCTGAATGTGCAATATAGATGCCCATTGATCTGCTCATTGACTCTCATTCTTTGTGCCCTGACCTCCCATCATGTGAAGCCTGCACACTGCTCAAAGGACAATAAGAGAATGTGTATCTGAGATTACAAACTGTCCAGAAGAAAAGTATAACTCGCTGGACTTCTCGCTCCCTTTTTTGATTTTTCGGGGTAGTCACCGGAGCGGAAAGGCAGCCAGACTAACTATGCGTGCCGGTCCTCTGCCCCATCCAAACCCACAGCGTACAGTATACAGCAGAGACAAACAGAGAGGGAGAGAGGGAAGGTTGGGTGAGTTCTGTACACCGACTTCACACTGGCACACAAACACACTCCCAGCTCGAAAAAACTCTGCTAATTGGCACCGAGATTTCACAAAAGTGCGTCTATAGCCTGATTGTCAAAAAGCAGAAGAAAGGAGGAGGGAAGAGAACAAGACAGTTTTATAAAGATAATTAAGATCTCACGGAGACAAATGGGTTCCTACGGTTTGGTGAGATGAAAGCTGTTGCCACCCAGCAGCGGCTGGCGTAAATGAGGCGTGTGTGTGTGTAATTAGCGCGTAAGAGAAAGACGGCCCTCTGCTTACCTCTGGATTTGGACGAGAAGGCGAGCGAGAGCTGGGCGAAGAGGTCCGGGTTCTCAAACTTCTCCTCTTTGACTTTGATCCAGAAGCAATTCTCGGCCATTTCCTGAGGCACTACCTGCAAACCGAGAGGGGCAATTCGTGAAGAAGGTACAACAACTTTTTCATGAGCATGCAAGAGTGCAAAACACATACCCACTTATTCCTGCACTGTATCTGAGACGAGATCAAAGCCAGAGGCAAAAAAAGTGTGTAATTCCTCTCCACTTCACTCATGCTTCATAGACACTGACCTCCTCCCCCTCATCATCTCTGCCTCATTCCCTCCAGTTCATTACGGCGCCAGAAAGAGAATCTTCAGCACACAGCCAGTATGACTTTGCACAATAATTAGGCTTAGGGAGGCATAGCTGAAGCCTCGACTTGGAGGGTCTCATTGGGAAATCGTCAACGTGACGGGATGAACGTCGCTTAGACTGTCGTCTGACCAGTGACAAACGATTAACAGCATCCCTAAAATATACTCAAAGGAGACTCAAAGTCTCGCCTCTGCCATCACCCACAATGAAAGGCGGCGACAGCGACGACACTCAGAACCAACACGGTTCTGAAAGGCATTCAGCTAAGCGCTTCCATGCCCACATCATTAGCCTGAGGCGTGAGTGGGCAGGCAGGGCGGCGGTGGAGGACCTGAGGGGCTTCCACTTCAGCTGCATATGATTGCTAAAGAGTGTTGAGGTGAAGAGCAGTCATACAAAGGTCAGAATAGCAAAAGTGTTGGGATGTTTCTGAAGAGCATCGACAGGAAAGGAATGAAACTGTCCTCCATTATAGCAGCAAAACAGGGCATTGATTCACTCGTGCCCACTTCAGTCTATATCTACCAATGCCCTGGCCATAGACTGTATACACAGCAGTCCCTCTACTTCTTGTCTATAGAAATGAAGTCAAAAGTATGGCTGCCACCTTGTCACATTTGGAGTCTGAGCTGTAGGGACCAGAGTCAAAGTCAGGCCGCCTCCTCATTTGGTTGCACCACCCACTTCTGATGCTCTACAGTCATTGGTTGAAACGAATGAAAGATTCAATCAGTCAGTCTGTCTATGATTAGTAAATCATACAAACACCAGTCACAGAGCTACAAAACCATATACAACCTCCTGTTGGCACTCATTGCTCCTGTTCATTATAGAGGTTAATTGGTCCACTGTGGTGCTCCGTCTTCCATCTCACCCGGCATTAATGGCTCATGAGGCACCACTGTTATGAAGGCAGTCAATGTAAGTCCATTCTCAGTACACCTTCACTACAACATCCCACAAAGATGCAGAACTCGTAAGTCAGTCAACTCGTATTTCAAACAAATTTCTCCCATTTAAAATAATTGAAATAGATTTAATCTGTTCCAGACCTATGAAACATCTCCAAACTATCCTAAATTATGGACAAAAAGACATGTTTTGAATTAAGAAACACACATATATACACTTTACCAATGCATAACAAAATATTTCAATTTCAGATTTCAGTAAATATTAGTGTAAAATAATTTTTGGGGAATTCTCGCTCTAGCATTTTAAATTTGTTAAAGTTTCTCCCATTTCACTTCAGCATCCAACTGCTGCCAAGAAATTCAGCACCTGGCTGAAGAATGGGATGCCATGGTTCCTTCTTTGCAGTTCACTACAAAATGGTTTTCACTCAGAAGCTGCAGCAAGTCTCCATATCTATGTTCAGGGCCGGCGCTCGCATACGCGGATCACGGGTCTGCACGAAATAATATTAACAGCATTTAACATAATTACTGTATGTGTGTTATTAAAATGATCTAAATTTAAGCGTTTAAGGCATTTTTAAAATAAATTTTTTTAACATAATTACTGTATTTATGTTATTAAAATTAAATAGGTTTAAGAGTTTAAAACATTTTTACTATCTTTTTTTTACATAATTACTGTATGAATGTTATTAAAATTAAATAGTTTTAAGAGCTTAAAACATTTTTACTATCTTTTTTTTTACATAATTACTGTATGAATGTTATTAAAATTAAATAGGTTTAAGAGTTTAAAACATTTTTACTATCTTTTTTTTACATAATTACTGTATGTATGTTATTAAAATGAAATAGATTTAAGAGTTTAAAACATTTTCAATATCTTTTTTTACATAATTACTGTATGAATGTCATTAAAATTAAATAGGTTTGAGAGTTTAAAACATTTTTACTATCTTTTTTTTACATAATTACTGTGTGTATGTTATTAAAATTAAATAGGTTTAAGAGTTTAAAACATTTTTACAATCATTTTTTTTTTTTACAAAATTACTGTATGTATGTTATTAAAATTAAATAGTTTTAAGAGCTTAACACATTTTTACTATACATTTTTTTCAAAAAGTATGCAAGAAGGAGTACAGCGCACAAGATTGGACTTGATTCTGAGGGTAACACGTGTGAAAGAATGAGATGCAGGTGTTGTGCTGCCCAAACTGGACCTTTGCGCCAACGCGCCAACTAGCAGCAGCCACTCATATCTTGGAATCTCACTCAGATCTCAAACAAAAATACGGACAGAGTCACAGCTCGTATCTTAAAAAAAAATTGTATGTTGGTCTGCTCGTATCTCAAGGTATCACTGTACTGTGCTTGCATATGCATACAATCAGCAAACCCTGACACACTGTATCTGTGTCGTCCCAGACGAGTTCTTTCCAAACCAGTGGTCATCATAATGTTGTGATATGACTTTGCACTTCATAATTCAGAGGATTCAGTGATATTCTGAGGATAAAATGTAGATATTCTTTCATAGTCACTACGCTGATACAGTGCAGTGAAAGTCACACTGGTGCAACACGTATAATAACCAACAATATCACACAGTTCAGGAACAGGCAGATCAATCGATATGATAAGAGACAAAGAAAGAGGCTTTAGTGCAGTAGGATGGACGGTATACAAATAGTGTGCAATGTACTATAAACATACAGTAAGATGGGGCCACTGAAGGTAGGTGGACTTTATATTCCCTCTGATGGACGAAGGGGCACGTCAGCCATCTGCTGCTCTCTTACAAATTGATGCAGTTGACCGAAAATGCCCCGATGTTCTGCACTTGATGCAGGTGGACTTTCCCAATAAATGAAGCAAGAAGCAGCAAAAACAGTCAAAACGATGACTCTCCAGTACAGTAAAGCACTAGCAGCCAGGCACAGAAAATCAAAACCATCTCATCAGTGAGAAGGAAGCAGCAGGTTAAGTCAAGACATGAAAAGATTATTTTTAAAGACATTTTCTTTTCCTAAACTGCAGAAGCATTGTTGTGACAATTAAGATAATTACACTTCCGTTGTGATTGCGCTGGCGTCCAGAAATACAGTTTCAGAATGTTCTGTTTAGCATAATTGGGGTCCATGTGATCAAGAGGAAACATCATCATCAGAGTCACAGCTGAGCCAATCAGTGAGTAGACAGGTATTCGCTCACATACTAAACATTTCCTTTATTTCCTGATATTATGTTCCCTACTCTGAATATGGAGACTCAAGGGCAGGAGAGAGAGAGAGGGAGAAAAAGAGTTCGGGAGGGCGGGAGAGAGATAGGGAACAACGGCGGGTAGGTTGGAGTGAGGGTGGGTAGGCAGGAGAGAGGGAGTGAGTTCAGGCAAGAGGGTGAGTGACAGCATGAGCGAAGGCATGTGGTCGGGTAAGAACAAGGTAGGTTGAGAGGTTGAGTGAGAATGAGGGAGGGCAGGTTAGTGGGAGGATGCGAGGACGGTCGGGGAGAGGAAGCAAGGGCGGGAGGACGAAAGGCAGCAAGGGAGGGCAAGAGGGTGCGAGGGAAGGCGAGGGGGAGTGAGGGCAGAAGGGCAGACTGGCGAGAGGGAGTGAAGGCATTTGGGTGGGTGGGAGTGCGGGATTGTGAGGGCGAGTGGGCAAGCGAGCAAGAGGGAGCGAGGGCTTGGGGTCGGGTAAGAACGAGGGAGGTTGAGAGGTTGAGTGAGAATGAGGGAGGGCAGGTTAGAGTGAGGCACAGGAAGTGAAGGTAGGGAAGATCTAGAGCAGGGGGGTGAGAGGGAGTGAGGCCAGGCGGGTGGGAGGGTGCGAGGATGGGCAGGCGAGAAAGAGCGAGGGTGGGCTGGTGAGGCAAGCCAGAGGGTGCGAGGCCGGTCAGGCGAGAGGAAGCAAGGGCGGGCAGGCGAGACAGAGCGAGGGTGGGCTGGTGAGGCAAGCCAGAGGGAGGGAGGGCGGTAGGGCGAGATGGAGGGAGGGCGGGATGGCGAGAGGCAGTGAGGGAGAGCGGGTGAGAGCTAGGGCGAGAGTGAGCAAGGGTGGGCGAGAGGGAGCGAGGGCGGGCGAGAGGTAGCGAGGCCAGAAGGGCAGAGAGGGAGAGGGAGTGGCGAGAGGAAGTGAAGGCGGTTGGGCAGGTGGGCGAGAGGGAGCGAGGGCGGGTGGACAGGATGCGAGGGCAAGTGGGCGAGCGAGAAAGAGGGAGCGAGGGCTTGGGGTCGGGTAAGAACGAGGGAGGTTGAGAGGTTGAGTGAGAATGAGGGAGGGCAGGTTAGAGTGAGGCACAGGAAGTGAAGGTAAGGAAGATTTAGAGCTGGGGGGTGAGAGGGAGTGAGGCCAGGCGGGTGGGAGGGTGCGAGGATGGTCAGGCGAGAAAGAGCGAGGGTGGGCTGGTGAGGCAAGCCAGAGGGTGCGAGGGCGAGTTGGGTGAGAGGGAGAGAGGGTGGGTTGGGCGAGAGGTAGCGAGGCCAGAAGGGCAGAGAGGGAGAGGGAGTGGCGAGAGGGAGTAAAGGCGGTTGGGTAGGTGGGCGAGAGGGAGCGAGGGCGGGTGGACGGGATGCGAGGGAAAGTGGGCTAGCGACCAAGAGGGAGCGAGGGCTTGGAGTCGGGTAAGAACGAGGGAGAGCGAGAGGTTGGGTGAGAATGAGGGAGAACAGGAAGTGAAGGCAGGTGAGAGCAAGTGGGAGAGGGAGCAAGAAATGGAAAGAGAGAAGAAACGAAGGAACAGAGCGAGGGAGAAAGTAACATACAAGCAACATAACTGCTCTCAGTGATGAGCGAGGGCTTGTTAGAGTTGACCTGCTCACGGTTCTCAGAGAGCTCAGCTCCTCTGAACACAGTAATTAACGCGGTCAGACATCCGGACGGTGTGACCCTGTTCAGGCTGAAGCGACTGTGTAAAACACTTCAGCTTCCTTCGGTGGCTCCACTGACTCCTGAGCAGAAATGGAGCCGCTCCGCACGGCCTCAGACTCAGACCGAGCAATCATTTACTTTTCCATAAACGTGTGCAGCTCCCCTGTGTAGGTGTTCTAACTGTAGGAGAAATTACATTACAGCACCTCCAGGCTACAATCTCCAACATGGCTGCTCGAAAATCTGTTACATGCTTTTTAAAAAAAAAACTGCTTCCTCACTTTATAGCTGCTGGCTGCTTTTGCTATCTGACTGTTTTCTCCGCTCTGTTGTTAGAGATGGAGGACTCTCCGGTGACTGCTTTAAAAAAATAATAATAATAAATAAAAACACTCCAGCATTTGTGAGATCACAGCTTTGGTATGCATATCACATCCTAAAACGCCTGCAAGAGTGAGACAGTCGGAGCAGATCTATGTGAAGACATGGGGGGTAAATCTCTCCAATGATTTCTTGCATGCTTCTGTTTCCATTTTTTTTCCCTATTTGGAAAAGGTCTTGAGGCTAGCAAGCCCAAACTGAGATGATGGATGACTGTAAGCCTGTGTAACTGACACTCTGCTTGGGGCACACACTGCTCTTCGCTCTTCCTCCAGTGTATCTGAACCCTGTTGACGACCGTCTATTCACCCCATTTGCATTTCTGCTCTCTTCTGCTTGTGAAGAGATGGCCACACAATTCTACAACACATGCACTTCTGTTTGCATGTGGAGGCAAACAAACATCTTAATACACAGTCATATGGCCAACCCAGTTTTGGAGTGAACTCAGCCATGCGACACGGTTTGCTGCATGCATAAATAAGTGAGCACACTAGTCAGTGGCAGCAGAGTGTAAAACCATCATCATGGGCAAAGGATGCGATGTATCTACGTACCAACAGAGTACCTGATGAAGAGTAGCATCTCAGAAACCACTAAACCCTTACTGAGAATGGACTTCTTGTACACCGAGTGCCTCGCAACAGCAGACCAGTGGTGCCCAATGGGTCACTGATGCCAGACGTGATGGGACCTTTATAATGAACACAGGACCAATGAATAAAGTGCCCACGATCACCACTGAGGGACCACTATGAGCCAAGGGTGCATATTCCCCTGATTTGTTAGGTGGTCATAATGTGAATCTGTGTATGTACACATTTACACCATTTAATATAAGCTCCCCAAACAACAGATTAGTCACTGTGCATGTTTAAGGTGGTAGTAACTTCAGGCTCCTGCAGAAAGATGATCAGGCTATAAATACCTGTGAGAAGAAGAGGTGATACAGTGCAGAGTAGTGCATCACACTATGGCCTTCGGCACCCAAATACAGTCACTCCTTTTTGCCAATCATTAACCCTCTAGAGTCTTTTTCAGACACTCTGATGTAGTCTGACATGTCTTAATTTTTACAAAATTGCACCCATCTTAAATTATTTTATTCCAAAGTGTAACATGGGCTTTTGTTCAGCACAAACTCAGCAACAACAGTGTCAAATAGTAAGAGTGTCATAAATCTATTAAACTATCTGATTAAATCTGCTCTAAACTTAGACTCTCCAAAAACCTGTTTTCAGATGTGCTGATATATTGTGAAAACACTCTAAACATTTATAGCCAATACTTTTGAGCTCAGAACTGAATAAACAGCTGTTGGCTACACACTGCCCATTACAGTTTTTAGATATTGTATGTGGTTTTATTTCTAAAGCTTAACTAATGTGAGGTGACACTCCGTTTTCACTCATTCAGTGGTTCCTAGACTGAATATTTATAAGATGAGTGAGAGGGGAGATGTGACCACATTCCACGGCCGCTATTCCACCAATGGAATGCCCAGAATTAACATGTCATTATATGAATGACAGATTGCACCATTTTGGCGGGAAAATATGCACAGATGTTTGACTCACTCTCACAGACATGCCATTCAGATTCAAGCTAAATATACGTGAAAGGTAGACCTTTACGGTTTCAGGGATATGTTTAGTTTGTTTCTAGGATAAAATCTGGCAGAGTTATATAAGTGTTTTTGCGGAATTTTGTTCAACAGGCCGGCGGCTGGAGTGCCGACTCCAGAGGGTTAACATTTGCTTTGTGTCCCATTTTCCACACATTAATTGGGTCATTCTGTAATCTATGAATCCTGTAACACCCCACAGGTATTTATAGCCTGATCGTTCCTACACAGCGCCATCTGTAGGAGCCTTAACCCTTTAAACGTGCCAGGTGGCTCATTTTTTGTCCAGGGGGCTTACGCCACATGCTTTGAAGTGTAACTGTAAACAAGTGTAACTTGGATGTAACCGCTGTTGCCCGCATTCTGCCAGTGTGCTTATAAATATGCATATTAGACAGATAGGGAGCAAGCCGAGTATTGTGTGATAGCCTGCCTTTCTGCCGACGCTGCTATAATCAATCTTACCTCTCCATTCACATTCATGTGGCTCTGCTTATACAGGACAGCTGTTCTATCTCCGGTTCAACACTGCAGTCTAGTATCTAAGGACGATTCTCCAGCGCAAACTTATCTGAAGTAAGATTCCAGGTTCAAGGTCTACTGTCCACCATCTGAGGTTATCATAAATCTGCAGGGTAAGCTTTAAAAACCAGGCAAACTTCAGGGAGATTCAGAGACTTAGGCCAAATATGGAAAACACAAATTTTGTACCAATACCTACAGTGTGTTAAATTATCACATAGGTCACAAAAATCACAATTTGTGATGTTTCCGACTTTTTGGCATCATTAAATTATATTGTTGCACACTTTTTGATCATTTCACCATCAACAGACCAACAGAAATGCCACAAAATGACTAAAATCTATTTTATTTTGACCATTTTGCAGATACGTGGTTTTGTTCTGGCAGTGACAATATTTATTATATTTGTCATATTTTTGTAAATATAACAAAAGACACAAACTTTTTTAATTGTCTAAAAAGTCATAGTAAGTATCTGTGCGTAATTATTTATTTATTTAACATAAACAAATCCTACACCTTGCACCTTAATTACATTTTAAACCTAAGTGCCCCCTTTAACCAGTACACACATTAAAGCCAACAGATTATACCCCGTCTCCACAGATCCCTGAGGGTCTTCATTTTTTGGTCAAAATATCTCACCGGTTAAGCTCCACAGCACACACTCTCACTCGTTTGAAAGTACTGTATTTGACCTGCTTCAGCTCATGTTCTTTGCTTGTCCAGCAAAATGATTTCAGCCAATAAGGATTAAGTGAGGTCATCATCTCTCCCTCCCCTTTTAAATGTAAGTACTGCGCCACTGACGGAGGTGATATTCAAATAAGAAACTAACCAGAGTCGGCAGAAATCACCAGACACACAGCAGAGATCAGTCAAAATCACCAGAAAAACTAACATCTGTCTGCATCGTCAAGGAAAGATGGTATTAATTCTATTTTTAGGAAAATATGACAATTTACACTTTTGTGTTGTACTGACCCGGTTTGAAAAAGCAGTCAGAGGTTATCACACATGTACATGTTCAGTTCTGCACAGTTTTCATGCTTAGAGAGGGCGTGAGGGCGGGCGTGAGGGCGGACGTGAACAAGGATGGGCGGCAGCATGCAAGGGCGAGAGGATGGGGGGAGGGAGGGAGCAAAGGCGGGAGGGTGTGGGGGGGTAGACAGCGAGGGCGAAAGGGTGGGCAAGAAGTTGGGCGGGTGAAATAGAGGAAGAGAAAGTGAAGGCTTTGGTGGCACGGTGGCTTAGTGGTTAGCGCATTCGCCTCTCAGCGCTGAGGTCTTGGGTTCGAGTCCACATCTGAGCAGAGTTTCCATGTTCTCCCCGTGTTTGCGTGGGTTTCCTCCGGGGTCTCCGGTTTCCTCCCACAGTCCAAAAACATGGAGATCAGGTGAATTGGCTACTCAAAAAAGACCCTAGTGTGTGTATGAATGTTTATGTCTGTGTATGTATGTATGCCCAGATATGGTTGGCACTCTGTCCTGGGTGATCCTCCTGGTGCTGATGCAGTCCTCCAGGTGGACGATCGCTTCCGATTGAGAGTACGTTGTGCAGGACTGGCTCGCCGGAGTGTGTGTATATGAAGTGTGTCGATTGTAAAGCATCCCTGCGTGTTTAGAAAGGCGCTATAGAAGTGTAATGTGTGTGTATGTATGTAACGTGAAACAGATACTCAAATGAGGGATGGAGTGAACTCTGAGTCCCATTATTACACAATAAAAGGAGTGAAATCTTCATTCAGAGAATAAGACTGTCATCTTATTTTAGTTTGTGTATCGTGAGGCTCTCCAGATACCCAAAAAGTGAGTCTCCAATATGTTCCAATGGCCCCATAGAACTGGAAATGCATGTTATTCCCATTCTATTCTATTAAAAGTGAGGAAAGAAGGACACTTAGGAACTGTTTACAGCAGGAACTCTTAAAGATAAGCTGAGTGATGGGTCAACACGTCTCATGGCTTAACGCTCATTACCCACAAACCATTTCAGACCAATTTAACCCTGCAGTGGCCAAATTCTGCATTAGAGTCATTTCTTAGAGTGTTCACGTCTCTCACCTTAGACCAGTTGATTCTCTTCATGGCTGTTTCTGGCTTGTAAGTTTTCTTGACCTCGAGGCCGTAAGGCAGCTTGACCACGGGCGGGGCTGGAGGCATACTCGGAATTCCAGGGAAGGGTGGAGGAGGTGGAAGACCACATCCAGGGGGAGGAGGTGGAGGTGGGGGACCACAGCCAGGTGGTGGTGGTGGTGGCGGCGGCGGAGGTGGTCCCATCCCTGCTGCGAGTGGAGGAGGTGGCGGGGGTGGAGGAAGAGGGCCTCCACCAGGTGGAGGTGGGGGAGGGGGAGGTGGTGGAAGAGCAGCACCTCCTGGTGGTGGAGGAGCACCCGGCTTGGCAGGACCTGCTGCAATCTGGAGAGAGAAAGAAAAGAGATTTTATCATCGTTATGTTCAACAGATGAGACAAGAGAGCTGGTACTACCGGCTGGGCAGAAGGGGACGTTGGCACAGTATGGGGGAAAAACAGGGACTAACTGTGAAACAAATCTAAAAGTGTGTGTGTGTGTGTTAGTGTGTGTGTTTTCCCGGTGTGAGCTGATAAAAGCAGACAGAGGCATTAGGGCCACCGTGGCCTTCCCCAGGGCCCTGATCCCACAGTGAGTATCTGCCTGACCGGTGTGTAGTGCCAGACAGAGGTCAGTACTCTGCCCTCAATGGGAAAAGCAGAAAATAACACTTCCTGAAAGGAGGACAGCCTATATAGAGACTGCATTTCCCACATTTAGTTTTGTTCTTTCATGCATTTAAGGAAAGATTCCTTTGTCGACTGGCATTTCCTTGGCATCTTGAACGTGACAGTGAAATGTACTCACACTCCCACTGTCCAAAGGTGGAGCCAGTCAGCTAAGACATGCTTGGAGTCCAAACACATGGACAAAAATGGTTGGTAGCCTTTCGTTAAATCCACAAGGGTCACTGAAATAACTCGACACTGACAAAAGTACTAATAAAGATGTTTGAATACTGGTCATGCTGCTTGCCATTTACAGCCAGGGCACAAGAGGGCAAAACTGGCCATGTTCCCCTGGTTGGGAGATGGCGCTCTCTGCCCATCACTACTACCATGCAATGTCCTCTGGCTCAGGTGTCTGTTAGCTGATGAATCAGAGCTGGGGATCCTGCGCTTTCTTCTGAGTGTGTTGGCTGCCCAACGATGATATATCAGCAGCAGTTGGAAAAGAGGCGGAGCCTGACTTTGTATGCATTGGAGGAGGCCTGTGCTAGTCTTCACCCTACTAGAATCGGGGGCATTACAAGTGACTAGGAGGGTCGTAGCAGACAAGTGGGTTGATTGAACTCGATGTTCCTATGACTACAGTTGGACATATTATTCAGAAAAATTAAAAAAAAAAATATATGTCTGTACTGCAAGACAACAGTCACCCAAATATTTTTGCTCCACTTATCTTGGCTGATCTAACACAATGGGGGTGAGAAGAATATTGTAATAAAATAAGGAGAGGCACTCTCAAATTCAGTTTTTTACAGAGGTCTTACAGGTTTCAATGAGCTCAATTTAAGACTTTATTAAGACCTTTTAAGACCAAGGGAAAAGTCACTAGATTTGTCACTAGTCGCTTTTTTGGGAAAAAAAAGTCTGAAAACTCGCTAAATAAAGCTAAATAAATTTTCCAACAGTGTATTCACGGGAATTATCATACAGTTATCATGGGATTTGTAGTTTAATGACAACGGCGTACTCCGGAAGCCCAACCAGAAACACAGAACTACATCTCATGCATTTAGTCGACGTTAGCAGAAGTTAGCAAAACTAACTTCCAATTAGACTACGATTTTCTGGATTTTCATTCATTCATTCATTATCACACCCGCTTAATCCTTATTAGGGTCGCGGTTAGTCCCCCACCCCTCACTGGGCGCAGGGCAGGGCATTACACTATTCAACTAAGCCCAGGACAGGGCGCCAGTCCATCGCTGGGTGACACACACACACACAGACACACCTACGGACAATTTTTAGAGTACCCAATTCACCTGACCTCCATGTTTTTTTTTGGACTGTGGGAGGAAACCGGAGACCCCGGAGGAAACCCACGCAGACACGGGGAGAACATGGAAACTCCGCTCAGATGGGGAATCGAACCCAAGACCCCAGCGCTGAGAGGCGAACGTGCTAACCACTAAGCCATCGTGCCCCCCTTTTCTGGATTTAAAAGTGAAAATTTAAGACTTAAATGAAGTTTATTTAAGACCTTGGATGGATATCTGGCCATTTTTAAGACTTTTAAGGCCTTAAATGTAAAGTTTTAAAGCAATTCTCCCCCCTTCCCAATGTGGTAGCCAATTAACCCATCCCATCCACTAGGGGGCTCTCTCCATCACTTTACACTGTCCCTGACTCTAGGAGAGTGAAGACAAGCATAAGCCTCCTCCGCTGCGTGTGATGCAGCCACCGTCTCTTTTCTAACTACCGCTGATACACCGTCACTGGGTAGCCAACACGCTCGGAGGAAAGCTCAGGGTCCCCAAGTTCCAAATGGACCAATCAGTCGATGCCTGAGCCAGCAGACATTGCAATGTGTGAGTGATGGGGAGAGAGAGAGCGCCATCTACCTGCCCAGAAAGAGCACTACCTTTTGTTTTTTTTTTTGCTTTCCTGGGCCCCGGCTGTTGATGGCAACCAGGATTTGAACTAGGGATCCTCTGGTCATAGTGTCAGTGTCTTAGCCTGCTGAGCCACTCGGCGCCAAATTTAAGACCCCGTGGGAACCCTGATTTTATTAGCTTGAATAGAATTAGCTTATAACACCATTTACTTACTGTATCTGTATCTTTTGGGGAACTACATATTAGCTACAAACTCAGCTGCTTTTTCATGTTCAGCAACCATAATAATTACATTATTATAAGGTACAAAACTATAATAACTGCTCATTATAACATCACAATTTTATAATCACTTTTATCCTCAGAAGTGAGAAAATCTATTAATGGCATTGATTAGAGGGTAATTGGGGAGGTGTTCTGGTAAGGATGCTGTCATTTCGCAAGCCTGATGAGAACCGTGTCTACGACAACAGGAGGGTGAAGAAATAATCAGAATAAAAAGTCTGAGCATTTGTGTGTTGAGGATATACGCATTTGTCTTGCAGCAAATGTCAGGTCCATGCAGGATAGCGAGAGTGTGAAGAGCAGAGGGGAAGAGGTGAAGAAGGGCCAAACTCTGAGTGACACTGCTTTATCATCTGATGAAAAAAGAGCCAATAATCAAACCTCAGACCTCAGAGACTGCCCTCACATGGAAAGACATACAAAAAACACAAACTTTTCAGGTGCCAGGCTACAACACTCGTCTCTACTATTATAAGAAAGAGGAGGTAGCTGTGATCTAAAGAGGTTAGAGAAGTGGAGTTGGGACCAAAATGTTGCTGGTTTGATCCCTTAAACAATAGGACAATGCTGAAGGGCCTTTGAGCAAAGCATTAACTGCTTCCTGGGTGCCGTAGATGGGGCTGCCCATGCCAAACTGTTCCCCAGGCACCACAGATAGGGCTGTTCACTGCTGTAACCCCCAAATGATCCTTGGGTGCTGTGGATAGGGCTACGCACCACTCCAGGCAAGGCACCTAATCCCCATCTGCTTCATGGGTGCTGTGCTTAGGGTTGCCCAGCACTCCAAGCAAGGCAACTAACACCTATTGGCTGCCATTAATCCAGGCAAGGCACCTAACTCCCAACTGATCACTGGGTGCCATGGATAGGGCTGCCCATCACTCTAGGGTAGGCAACTAGCACCTATATACTACCCACCACTCTATGCAAGGCAACTGACCCCTATCTGCTGCCCACCACTCCAGGCAAGGCATCTAACTCCCAACTGCTCCCTGGGTGACATCGATAGGGATGCCCATCACTCCAGGAAAGGCAACTAACCCCTACTGCTGCCCACCAAATCAGGTAAGGCACCTAACTCCCAACTGCTTTCCTGGTGCATCTTAGGTGCCATCGATTGTTGCCTTGCATAGAGTGATGGGCAGCCCTAACACCTATATGCTACCCACCACTCCAGACAAGGCACCTAACTCAGAACTGCTACCTTAGGTGCCATTGATAGGGCTGCCGATCACTCCAGGCAAGGCACCTAACTCCCAACTGCTCCCTTGGTGCCATCGATAGTTCTGCCCATCACTCCAGGAAAGGCTACTAACCCCTACTGCTGCCCACGAAATCAGGTAAGTCACCTAACTCCCAACTGCTCCCTGGGTGCCACAGATAGGGCTGCCCACCACTCCTGACAAAGCAACTAATCTCCATCTACTTCCTGGGTGCCACAGATAAGGCTGTCTGTGGTGTGCTGATGCATGAACAGGCCAAATGCAGAGGTCAAATACCAGCTCATTGACCTGAACAGAGGAGTGTATCAGCTCATTGGCCAATGACTCGCTTTCACCATCAAAAACAGAAGAATCTGAATTAGACAAATAATAGTGTAAGTGTGCGTTAACTGGTGTCAAGATACTGGGAGCGATTGTGCTGACTGACGAAACGACAGCATCGTTATTTATACAGATATGAAATATGGAGAGTGCTGTGTGCAGTCTGATTCATCTCATTTAATCATGAAGCGTAACAGATGAGAGTAAACCATTAGACTTGATTAACATGTAAATTGCCTCTGTAATTTGCTAATAGATTAAGCATATGAAAAGGATGCAGCCACCTGAACCTGCCGCAGTAATGAGCAGACTATTCCAGTTACCGGTGGCCCTGTGCAGGAGAGTTCTCTCTTTTTTTGGTGAAAGCAGAGTTTATATTGTTTACATCCAAATGTGATGACGTTCCCTTCGCAACAAAGACTTTGGATAGTCCCTGACTTTCCACCTTGATAAGAGACCTGTCTGCTGAAGTTCAGGAGTGGGTCTTCACAAAAGGGAAGCCATTACAGAAGACACGAATGGCTGTGCTGATAAGAGATGGAGCAGCAGTGTTTTGACACGTCTGCTCCGCTCTGAAATAAACACGTATTTAGAATCATCAGTACAGTGCCAGTTAGACCCTTTAGAGACAAAACACATGCAAATTCTTCAATTAGCTTCCCCAAGGCTCAGATATGATTTGACCTTTGGATGATTAGAAACAAAACTCACTTTCTCTCGCTTTTTTGTTGCATTCTCAAAAGAGCTTCCAATCTTCCAAACCAATTTTCCTCCCCATAACCCCACCCCCTGTTCTGCCGATATATGCCCACGCACATTTTCATTGGCATCACCGAGTGTTTGATTACACAATGCAGCAGGTAGATTGTTTATTAGAGAGGGAAATTAAAAAGGTGTAGGAGCAACGAGCAGGAAGCTGAAGCCCCTTGTCGCACACCCCTTCCCATCATTACGTGTCTGTCAATCTCCAGCCCGCTGTTTCCCATTTTCTCTTTTAAGATTAATACGGGAAAATGGCTGCAAATTAACTGCTAAATTAGAGCGCCGCCACTTCCTAGTCGGCTTGGCCCTCGGTGGCTTTGTGCGCCGAGCACTAGACCCTCCAGCTGCAGGGACTGAATCTTAATCATCCTCCACTTCACAGCATCTCCTCTGTCTCAATCACTCTTCGTTTTTTCTTGAACACACCATCTACCTCCATCTTTTTATGCAGGGAAACTGAGATTTTCTGTTCATTTATGTGTTCACCTGTAAGTGGGCACTGACCACTCTGCAAGAAGGTTGAGAAGAGGGCACTGTATGCCCTAGGTTCCAATTGCTTTCTGGCAGCAGGGCCACTTCTGTCTATTTCCCAGCTGTTACTTATTCTGATTATCAAGGGGAGCTGGCAAAAGCTCAATAAGTCTTGTAAAGTCTGTATGTGTAATATGTGTGGAGGTACTGGGCTTTAACCCTTATGTATACTCCCTCAACATTGACCCGCCTTCAATAACCCTAACCCTAAGCAGCTTGACTGAATTTTAAACCC
This sequence comes from Crenuchus spilurus, assembly GCA_036984385.1. Taxonomy (NCBI): domain Eukaryota; kingdom Metazoa; phylum Chordata; class Actinopteri; order Characiformes; family Crenuchidae; genus Crenuchus; species Crenuchus spilurus. The sequence goes on along the minus strand of BRDA01009190.1, from coordinate 29,992 downwards.
CAAATCTGTTTTGCATGAAGAAACAGTTTGTCGTTCATTACAAACTTTGTGAATATCTGGATTTTTTTCTCTTTAACAGCGCAAAAAACTTCAGTGGACACCGCTCATTTTTATCGGAATAGAACTGCCAACACTGTTTTCTTTACTAAATTCTAAAATAGAGGCTTATTATTATTATTATTATATTTATATTTATTATTATTATTATTATTATTATTATTATTATTATATTTATATTTATTATTATTATATTTATATTTATTATTATTATTATTATTATTAGATTTCTTATTAGATTTATTATTATTATTATATTTATATTTATTATTATTATTATTATTAAATTTATTATTATATTTATATTTATTATTATTATTATTATTATTATTATTGATAAATATACTTAATTGGTACAAACATTATTTAGCAACAGCTGAAAGTAGTGCTGAAAAGTCAAAGTTTTCAAAGACCATTTACTCAACTGTCAAACATGGTGGTGGATAGATGTTGACCTCTAAGACATAACACGGGGTTAAGGATCAATAGGGAGGGGGTTTAAAATGGCCAAAAAGCTGTTACAATTAAAAAATGAAACCTGTCCCTCCTCATCCCTGATGAGCTCCAGTAAAATAGAGTTGTTTACTTTAGATGGTTACTGTCATGCCTTCAAAATCACATTATGCCTCTAATGACTACAATACAATTCCCAGAATCCCCATTTCTGACATCACCCCTACATGTCCTGGATTCTCCCATCAGGAGCTCTTACCCAGATCATACCCTGAATACTGTTTACATGCACCTGTACTTTATTTAGCTCACCATATATAAATGTTCCACTTTGCGAAGTATTGCCAACTTTCTGTTGCATCCGGAGCATTTACCTTACACTGCTATTCTGATTAAGACTATCTGGTTTGTGTCTTTGGTTTTGGTTGATTAGATTTATTGTCCTATGGTTTTGACTCGTGCTTGTTTCCTGGTTACTGTTTTCACTAATCTTACGCCTGATCTTTCGCTATTGGTTGCTGCGCTTGTGCACAGCTTCCTGTTCCATCCCTCCACTGCTTATATTAAACATAAGAGTTCCTTCTTACTGTGCTAGCATTTGGCTAGTTTACTGAGCAGTTAACATTACTATATTTTGCTCTGGGAGTGAGACACACCCATGAATGGCGGCAATCAAAGTCAAAGAATGTACAGATTCCACTTAATAATCAAAATGCCATATACAAGGTCTGCAGAAACATTCATTAGCGCAAATGTCTTTAGCAAGCACTGTAAATCAAGCCAAACACTGAGTTTTGGAGAAAAATGGGTTTGATCTGTGTGTTAAAGCTTTGTTCTGATTTCTACACATGCAGGCCATGGGACCTGAACTATAGAGAGAACCCACCTTGTTGGCACTCTCGCTGATGTGTTTCTGTGCTTCTCTGAGCTTGTCTTGCTCACTAGTTAACTGGACAGGCGAAGGACAGACAGAAAGACAGATACAAACAGACAGAGCAACAGAAAGGAAAATATATAGGCAGGTTAGATAGAAGGAAAGAAACAACACTTCCACAGAGTTAACACAGAGACAAGGGAAGCTGAAGAAGAGTGTGAAGAAGAGAAGGCAGAATGTTACTGTAATAACTAAAGCAATAACAATCTACACCTCAACAGGGGTAAGAAAAATGGATAAATTCGCAAGTCAGTCGCTGGTGAAATGTGAAAGTAACACTTCGTATCAGTGCCAGAATGTCAGATGAAAGCAGAACACTTTTTTGGCTAATGAAGTGAAAATTGACACTGAGCTTGAAGGGCTGCTTGTGTTTCTGAAAAGGTTTAAATAAGCATTGAACCTTTGGAACCTTAATATGTAGAATAAATGGTATCTGAAGATGGATGCGGACGAGCCCAGAGGAATCGATGCCGCTTCTGGATATGGTTAACATAAGGCTTCTGCTTTGCAGAGTAACAATTTAAGTGGTTTCTATGATTGTACCTTCATTGTACAGCTTGAATAAGGTTTAATCTCATGCCCATGTAGTTATATCAGATGTTGAATGATGGTTGATGAAGTGGTGTCTAAGGGATCGAAGATTGCAAGTGTTCAGCTTAGGCTTCCACCCTTTATGCACTGAAATTCCTCCAGATTCCTTGAATTATTTAATGGTATTATACATAATAAAGATGGAGAAATATGCAAATACATTCCAATCTTTGAAGAATATTGGGTATGCAATGTTTTCTCATGCTGACAAACTGGAGATCCTCTGCCCATCTTTGCTTCTCAGCCTTTTGTGGATAGTGCTTTTGTATTAAATCAAGATTAAAATTGACATCGCCTGTTTGCAAATCACATCATTATTTAGCTTTTTCAACTCATTACTAGCCCTACAGGTTCTTTTCTTGGAATGTTTCACAGTCCTCAAATGTAGGAATTGATGTCAATTAACAAATTAAGTGAAGCTGACCAGACAAAACATGAACATTTTGGGGTTTTATTGTCGGCAATGAAATAAAAGTCAAAGTAAATGAATTTCTGATTTGGGATTGTATCGATTGAGACACATTTGTTCATTATGAAATAACTAAGATCTAGTGCTCCTTAAAGAGGAAAACATATTACGGATATAAAACAGACCAAATGGATGCGTTAGTGTCAAAAATGTATGATGATGATGCACATCTGTAACATTAGATTGTAAAAGGTCTGTAATGTTACATGTTGTTACATTGCCAATGATCTAAAACATTCAGTTGCAATGCTGAGTGTCTCGGTTTTTCCCTTTTACAGTAAAACACACTCAGATACCTCTGTAGCCTTTCTTCTCATACTCCATTTCCAAATAGTGGCCATGGTATCAAATATTAAAAACACATAATAGGAAAAAGAAGACGGATTCTGTGCTACCGTAGAGCAGACTATTCAAACCCCCCATCAAAGAACAGTTACTGAGGGAGGTATTAGTGCCCTACTGTGCAATATATTATTTTATGAACCATATACAGTATATATATATATATATATATATATATATATATATATATATATATATATATATATATATATATACGCGCGCACACAAAATGCAACATGCTTTGTAAACTTGTGTTGAGTCTTTTTCGTCCGATGACTCTTACATGAAGGCCCTGTGTTGCTACACAGTTGAACAGATGAACAGTGTCTGCACCACATTCTGCTTCTTCTTCATCTTCTTAAAGCGTTACCTTGCTTTGAGGGCATCGATATTTTCATAATTTTCAGAGTGTCAAGGCAACTGTTTAGAGGAACCCATTGCTGCTGATTGTTGGGAGGTTTAAACATTCAAAGCATTTGAAATTGGTCTTTTCTAACAATGACTATGAGCAACCCATAGTCCCAACAAGCTAATTAAGGCCAGAGGCTTTGGTATAATCATCTGAAAGCTCTAATCTCTTTCGTACGCTGCTCCTTTACTTCTTTACTTTTGCTCCTCACAAATTGTACAAAAACAAAACAAAAAACCCAATGTTACTGAGAATAATGTAAAGAATCATCTTTGAATGTTAACTGTATGGCGTATGGAGATCAGCTCCTCTTCAGCTGACACGAACAGAAATGTTGACCAGACAAAGAGCATCGTACTTGTGCTATTTGCGGAAAATATGTCACTTCTTCAGTGAACAGTAGCATTAGCCTGTCCTTCATCACCACACTTTCAAAAAGAAAAGTACCTCTTAAGCATGGCAGCATCAAAAAGCGACTCTCCTGACTAAAGCCAGTGACACTGCATGGCAACAACACAGGGTGCATGGCAACCGTCTCCTGCTCGGTCCTGTCGTTACGGTCTCTGTCGGCTTAATCCAGCACAAAAGCCAAAGTCTGGAGCTTCTGTACTTTATAAATACTCTAAACATCTGACCAGCCTGTTAAAACATGTTTTAGGCACACAGACTGTTCCTCAGTGAACTTGAGCTTTGAATTATTAAGAGCATCAGTAGCTGATTTTTCACACCTGAAAATGTTTCCCTTTTTAGGTGCAAAAATGAGATAATTTATGCGGAGTAACTGTATAGTAACTAGACTAAATTTTGTGCACTTTAATGTTGGAAGACATCCAATCAGACTGAAAAAGAGACATTTAATAGATACTGACAGACAAACAGGAAGAGGATCTGTTACAGTTAAGACATTTACAGTAATGTTGTTATTTCCCTAAACATCCTTCATGTATGCACAAATGTTTATTTATTTATTTAGTTATGAATCAATAAAAGATTACTTCACATTCATCAGCCTGAAGATGTGCAGAAGTGCCTGTGATGAGGTGTTTTCATTTTCATAAGCTCAGTCATTTTACCCAAAAGAATGAAAACCCAGCACCAAATGCATGTCAAAGGTACGTGTATACGAGGATGATCAGGCTATAAATACCTGCGGGGGGTGTGACCGGATTCATAGATTGAGAACAGGTGGCACCGTGCAGAATGTCTCATTCAATGGTCAAGGCCAATGTTAATGATTGGCTAATGGAAGTGATTGTATTTGGGGGTTAAAGGTCAGAGTGTGAAGGAAGTAGCTGAATGTGCAGGTCTATGAAGTGTACAGTCATACAGGTCTACCAGCAGTGCTAACAATGCCAGTCTACAGGACATTCTCCTCAGAACTGAGGCTGAAACTGATGGACAGGGACCATCGGCGGGTTTCACAGCTTGTGAATTAAAATCTCTTCACTTCCAGACAAGAATTACTTCTACAAGTCAACGCAGGTCCTTCACAAGCAGTTTGTGAGAGAACTCTCCACAGAGACCTGCAGAACATCAACATATGGAGCAGAGTGGAGAGAGAGGTCTTCAGCCTTGTGTGCTGTCCACCACAGTTCTGAGGAGAATGTCCTGCATTGTTAGCACTGCTGGTAGACCTGTATGACCATAAACTTCATACACCTGCACATTCAGATACTTCCTTCACACTCTTTATTATTATTAACCCTGTAAAGCTGCTTTGTGACATCAGTTGTAAAAAGCGCTTTATAAATAAATTTGACTTGATTTGACTAAATGTCCCTTTTTTGGATTGTGTCACAGTCTTCAAATGTAGGAATTGATGTCAATTAACTAATTAAGTAAAGCTGACCCAAAATCTTGGGTTCGTACTGTTTTTAATGATATAAAAGTCAAAGTAAATGAATTTCTGACTTGGGATTGTATCAGTTGAACCACGTTTGTTAATTATGAAATGATCTAAATAAAGATCAGCTCTGTGAGTTTACTGGACTTTCAAAATCAGTCAAAACGCAGCCTTGCTTTGCCAAAAACGGGCAATCAAAAGTGTAGTGTCTCTCATTGCTGGAGTGGTTAGATATCAAAGTAAAAGTGGTTCTTTTATAGAGATAGTGTGTACATGCTTGTTATGCTAGGCATTTTCCATCAATAGCAGATATTCCTTGATATGTTTGCACCCAAACCCAGCAACACTTTAATGTCCTCAGTGAGGATGCAATTTGACTATGAGTTGATGTGAATCGTGTCACATTGTAGCCTTTTAAGATATGCGAGCCCACTCCCAGAAAGCCCTCGTGTTAATATCCAGACCTCTCTCAGCCAGCACTTTACAGGTTCCCCAGCAGAGGCAGATATCTGTTGATGCGAGAACGTTCCAGAGCCAAAGCTTTGAACATGTCTTCAGAGTGTGTGCGGGGAGTATACATCTCCAGGGCTCCACGCTGCTACTCTACCTATTAATGTGCTGGAAATGACTGGGCTTCAAAGCAAAGGGGAATGCTATGGGGAACGCAAGAGGGTAAAACCACAGCCAAAATTGAGAGAGGAAAAAATAGGTATGCGGGCTTGAGAGCGGGTAAGATGGCCTTTAAAAATGAACAGGGGTGTGGAGAGGTAGGAAAGATTGGGAGGCAATGCAAGCAGAAGCAGAGAGCTGGGCTCATGAATATGTGAGCTGAGCAGCTGATGAATGAGGCAAGCAGAGGCAGAGATGGGAGTGGGTAACGCTTGTTGACACTGCTCGCGGGCCAGATGAAGTGCAGGGGTGAGGACTGCACACAAATGAAGTGCCGTGCTTGAAGAAGCATGGGACCTCACCGGGAGGAACAGCCTATTCCAGCAACACCTCCATTAATGCATCCATTTGGTGAATCAGGGAGAATGAATGGTGCGCCGAGGTTGCCAGGGCTCTTAATGATAGCGACTCATCTCAAGTAGAGGAAGCGAAAGGAAAAGCAACACCAAAGGCGTAACTCACCAGGTGCAGAGATAGGAAGACGGAGTGCGGGCCTTTTCAGCTCAGATACAGTATCTGGGAAACAATTCCAGCTATGGATGCCATACCGTCTTTCAATGGTGTTTTTTATTCAATTTCATAAGCAGGCAAGCAAACTACTCTTTTGTCCCGTGGCAACCCTAAAGTATCTCAAATTAGGTTAAGAAGGAAATAGGAGTCATTTTCTGCGAGAAGGTTGGAGGGTTTCGTCTGGAAAGGAATGATGATGCGAGAGCCAGAGAGGAAATGCAATCCCTCAATGCGATGATACAATGGCCACGAACCGGCTGCAATGGAGCAATTCAGAAGAATCAAATCCTGCGTTTTAAAGCGGAGATTGACCCTTTATTAAATCAAACGATCCCTCAAGTATGAACATAGCCATTTGGAGCAGCCTTGCATTTGTGATAAAAGATAAAAAGGTTTCAATTTGACCAAATTAGCCCAGTCCTTTCCCCCCAGCAACCGCATTAGCAGTTACAATTACTGTTTGAAGCAGTGAGAAATTGTCTAATATGACCTCACAACAAAAAAAATAACTATTCATAGCTTGAAGTGCTTGTAAAGTACATTTTCCAGCTATTTTCCAGTTACAGGGTCAGATCCGAGCAGTACTTTCATTAAAACTCCATGACCTGCAAACACAGCGCCTTGCAAAACAAGTCCAAGTCGTCAGATGTGTCTGTATTACAGTACAAACTACTGTACATGTACTGAGATGGTACTTTTACTGCGAACCAACATTGTGGTTCCTTTAACATGATGTGTCTAAGGGTGCTTTCACACCTACATTGTTTGGTCCAGACCTTCGGACTTTTCCGTTTGGTCCAAACCAAAGTAGCAGGTGTGAAATGAGCCAAGGAAGCAAAAAAAGTGGTCTCGGTCCGGATCTACTGAACCATGGTCCAGTTCCAGGAAGTTGAGGCAAGTTTTCCTCATCCATTCAACAACAACAGAAGAAAAATAAGCAGTAAAGCAGCAAAAATGAGGCGTGGTAGCACATGCAGCGAGGAGGAGACATGTTTCACTGAAGTTTGGTCTGATGAATGCTATAAGACAGCCTAAAAAACACAAAGATGCTGAAACATGCAGCTTATTTGAGAGGATGACAGAGGAAAAATATGACAGGACAGCAGAGCAATGCCACCTAAAGGTAAACACACGCCAACATCAGAGGCACATCCTTCTACAAACCAATCAGTGTTGAGTGTAGGAGTGATGACGACAGGACGTAGGAGTATCATACAAACGTCTTTGGTGCGCTCGCAAAAACGCACAAAGCAAAACTACCCAGACCAAATACATACAAAGCTAACAAACACACGACCCTTGGCTCTGCAAAAATGACAATATGCTGAAAAAAGTTCATCTGTGTTCATAGTTCTGTTCAAAATAGTGAAATGCCACATATTTTATATTCACTACATGTAAAATGACATTTTTTTAATGACATTTTTTTAAGTTGTGTTAACGTTGATACTGTTTGCATAGTAATTTACTCAAATGTAAAATATTTACAATTTGAGATTCTGGATTTCTTTCTAAAACAAAAGAAAAAGTCTTGAAAAATGTCACTTTATGTATAGTTAATAGAAAAATATGACAGTCGAATTTTCTGAATTAAATTATGAACAAAAATGACATAATAACATATTTATGTGCTGAACTTTAATACTAATGAAGATATAACAACAAACTTTGGACTAAATACACTTCAGTCTATGAGGAAAAAGACAGAAAATACTGACACATTGGAAAAAGAAAGACTGCATCACCACCTGATCAAGAGAAAAAAAAAACTGGACATCTTCAGGACGTGTGGTAACATCAGCCTGTTTCACTGAGACTAGTATTAAAGTCATTCAGGACTGAATCCTGAATTCAAGATTGAAACAATTGTTTAAATACAGTGAAACCTGTGTTTTCATCATTAACCTGTTCTAAAGTGACTGATGATAACCGAAAAACGAACAATAACTGAAGCAATATTTCCCATAAGAAATAATGCAAATCCAATTAATCTGTTCTAGTCACTCAAAAATATTAACAAAAATTAATTTTATATAAAATAACTATAGTTTTACGTACAGAACACAATGAGAAATAAATACAAAAGACTAATGAAATGGATAAATGAACATTTAACGTCACTCTTACAGGTTTACGCTCTGTTTTAGAGAGTGCTGGTGTGGTCCAGCCACATTAGGAAGCATTTTTCTACAGCATCTATACTGAATGGATGTATGTCTAACACTCACATAAAGCTGCAGTTAGGAAAGGTTTTAGGTAGAGACCACAGCAGGCATGTGGTAGCCTGGGGCTGGTGAATGTGAGTCAGGAGGGTCTTTGAAAGGACCTGAAGTGATGATGGAGTAGCACTGTGTGTGGCCGGCTGTAGTAGGTGCAGTTTTACCTGGCTCTGCAGGGAGCTGATCTGCACCTCAAGCTCTTTGATTTTCGCCTCCTGTTTCTGCAGCTCAGCCTGCGCCTCCTGTCGCGCGCTGAACTCCTCGTCAAACTGCAAAAAAGTCACACAAACACACACGAAATGTCTCCGCGGGGACCAGCAACCAAAGGACACATCAATCCACACCTTAGTCAGGAGAACATATTTCTTCCGTGAGTCTACCCCGTGACTGCTCATCCTCATCACTAACCTTGTCCTGATCTTTCACTGACAGACTGTGTTTGTAAGAGAAATAATGAGCTTATGTACGTAATTATGAGATAAAACAAGACTAACAGAGGACAGAAACACAAAATGTCTAAAGTTTACTTTTTTATACCAAGTGAGTTTCCACAATATGAGATAGATAGACAGACAGACAGATAGACAGACGGACAGATGGACGGACGGATGGATGGAAAGACAGACAGACAGAGACAGACGGATAGATGAATCAATGGATGGATGAATGGATGGAAAGACAGACAGACAGACAGACAGACAGACAGACAGACAGACAGACAGACAGATAGATAGATAGATAGATAGATAGATAGATAGATAGATAGATAGATAGATAGATAGATGGATGAATGGATGGAAAGACAGACGGATAGACAGACAGACAGACAGATAGATGGATAGATGGATGGATGGATGAATGGATGGATAGATGGATAGACAGATAGACAGATAGATAGTTAGCTAGATATATATGTAGATGGATGGATGGATGGACAGATAGACAGATAGACGGATAGACAGATACACAAATAGATAGACATACAGATAGATAGATAAATAGATGGATGGATGGATGGATAGACGGATAGATGGATGGATGGATGGATGGATGGGTGGATGGACAGATAGACAAGTAGATAGACAGATAGATAGATAGATAGATAGATAGATAGATAGATAGATAGATAGATAGATAGATGGATGGATGAATGGATGGAAAGACAGACGGATAGACAGACAGACAGACAGATAGATGGATAGATGGATGGATGGATGAATGGATGGATAGATGGATAGACAGATAGACAGATAGACAGATAGATAGATAGCTAGATATATATGTAGATGGATGGATGGATGGACAGATAGACGGATAGACAGATACACAAATAGATAGACATACAGATAGATAGATAAATAGATGGATGGATAGACGGATAGATGGATGGATGGATGGATGGATGGATGGATGGATGGATGGATGGACAGATAGACAAGTAGATAGACAGACAGATAGATACATAAATAGATAGATAGATAGATAGATAGATAGATAGATAGATAGATGGATGGATGGATGGATAGACAGATAGATAGATGGATAGATAGATGGATAGACAGACGGACGGACGGATGGACAGACGGATAGACAGATAGACAAGTAGATAGACAGACAGAGAGATACATAAATAGATGGATGGATGGATAGACGGATAGACAGACAGACGGACAGACAGACGGACAGACGGATAGACAGATAGACAAGTAGACAGACAGATAGATACATAAATAGATAGATGGATGGATGGATAGATGGATAGACAGACAGACGGACAGACAGACGGACAGACGGATAGACAAGTAGATAGACAGACAGATAGATACATAAATAGATAGATGGATGGATGGATGGATAGACAGATAGATAGATGGATGAATGGATAGATGGATAGACAGATAGAAGGACAGACAGATTCTTCATCAGACACGAATCTCCGTCCTCTGGTGGCTTCTTTCAGGAAACTGTCAACAGCTGAAATTTGACTTTTTAACTTTTTCTTGATTGATTGAGGATGTTCCTGTCGTTTATTCTCAGACTCGTAGAGATGAATCCATGTCTAGTCACCAGTAATGAATGTTTTTAAAAAACGATCACCTTCCTTACAGTATCACACCTAATTTTGTTTACAGATGTCCAAACACGTCTGCTATAAATCACTGCACGCTCCTCCTTTAGTGCTAAAGTAGGGCGGCCATTTTTGTTGCACTGCAGTCAAAAATGAACTGACATAACACAATCAAACCTGCACAGCAGCTGTTATGGAGACAAAGACCAAGTGTTGAGGCCGTTCACACTAACGAGTGGATCGTTTTTGACTCATATTTTAAACCTTTTTTTTCAGCATAGCTTCTAGCTCAAAAAACAAAAATGCAGATATTGTTAACATATTTAATTTGGAGTAAATCATGAACTAATGTGCTTGTATTCGTGTAGTGACACACACAAACACACTACTGAACACACTAGTGGGCAGTGAGCACATGTGCCTGAAGCTGTGGACAGCCCCTATCCACAGTGCCCGGGGAGCAGTTGAGGGTTAGGTGCCTCGTTAAAGGGCACTTCAGTTTTAGTACTGCTCTCAGCTTAAAGGACAACACTGCCATCTAATTTTTTAATTTACTCTCCAGCGTCTCTTGTACTTATTGTTGTGAAGAAAACGATCCAGGAACAGGCAAAAGTCAGGCTTATCTATGTGAGACCTGACTGTCTCCTGCTATGCTAACGGCTCTGAAATAATTACTGCACATCCACTGTAACACACTCCCCGGATAACACAAACAAAGTGTGCAGATAGTGGCATCAACACTGATTCTGCTCACACTGATACAGATCATGTAGTGGAGCTGCCAGCTATTGATTAGGTCAAAGCAATCAATAAGCTGTCTCCCTGCTCTAGGGGGGGAATTTTAGTATTGAGGAAACAGAGCAGCATTGGCCTCTGCAGATGACTCAGGGTGACAAATGGCCTTACCTTTTTAGAGAATTCTGCTGCTCTCTGTTCACTCTCGTCCACCTTGGCTTTATCCACACACTGGTCTGTCAATCACACACACACACACACACACACACACTAAACATTAACATCCTCTTTGTGACTCAACAACAGGTTCAGTAGAAAACACAAGAAACACATCAATACAATAAAATATGGTCTGTGTTCATAATTTAACTCAAAGTAAAAAATTAAAATTAAAATTAAAATTAAATCACTATTAAAAAAAGTGAATTACTATACGTCACTAATGAAATTAATACAGAATGTCTTATCAACTTTATGACCACCCTGGTTTGGAATAAACTTAGCCGGGATGTCAGAGATGCTACGTATACGTAAGTGAGCACACTATTCAGTCGTAGCAGAGTGTAATGGGCAAAGATCGTGATATGACTGATGTCCAAAAGTGAATAATAGTGTATCTGTGAAGCATGGTGGAGGCAGCATCTCAGAGACTGCTAACGTTGTGTGATGTTCTAGAGCTGCTGCAGTGAAAGTACCGAGAATGGACTTCTCGTACATTGAGTGCCACCCAACGGCATAACACTGGTGCCCCATTAACCATTGGTACAAAGCAATCGACCTGCCATAGTGGACCAGTTAAGCTCTATAATGCATCAATGACTATTATGTGGGTGGTCATGAAAGTCTGACCTTACTCTATAAAGTATATGACAGTTTGTCTTTTTGAACTTTTATCCTAAAAACTAAACTAAACACACCACGGAAACCGTAAAAGGTCTTCTTTTCAAATATGTATGAACTGAATCAATTTTTTTTACATATTTGTGCGAGGAGCTTAAATAAGCAGAGACACGTCTGTGAGAGCGAGTCAGATCGCTGCACTTTATATTAGTGCCAAATGACGCAATCTGTCATTCATATGATAATGACATGGTAATCCCGGACATTCCATTGGTTGGATTACCAGACGAGGAATGTGTGGAATGTGAACTGAAAAAAGATCTGAGTATCTCATGAATATTCAATGTAGGGTTAGTGGCTGAGGAAAACGGAGTGTCACCTCACATTATTTAAGCTTTAGAAATAAAAGCACATACAATGTCTAAAAACAGTAATGAGCAGTGTGTAGCAACATCTCCGTTTATTCAGTTCTGAGCTCAAAAGTCTTGGCTGGAAATGTTTAGAGTGTTTTCACAATATATCAGCACATCTGAAAACAGGTTTTTGGAAAGTCTAAGTTCAGAGCAGATTTAATCAGAATATATATTTATGACACTCTTACTGTTTTGACTCTGTTGTTGCTGAGTTTGTGCTGAACTAAAGCCTGTGTAACACTTTGGAAATGTGTAATCTGTAAAAAGTTAAGGCATATCAGACTACATCAGACTGTGTAATACCCTCAGACTTCAGGGGGCTAAGTAGACTTTCTTGGGAAGCTACGGAATCCTCTAATTTCATATATTTTTCAAGAGCCAAAGTACAAGAAAAGTTTTCCAACATCCCACCATTAAGACTAATGATAAACACCCAGGATGTAAATAAGCTAGCAGTGGATGTGAGCCCAGTGTAACTGCATTGTGTTTAGAAGATGGTGTTTTATTGATAATGTTTTATTTATGCATAATGAGTGTACCTTATCTTACATGTCATGTGAGTGCAGGTGTTTGTGAAAAGCATCTCTAGGGGGACAAAGAGATGCTAATGAGATCCACTGCTGGGATTGCTCTGCTTTCAGCAGCACTGCTATAATTGTGCTTCTCTGTGCACTACACGACTTAACACTCGCACACGTCTGAGTATAATTAAACACTGTAACAAGTGAGAATCATGTTGTTGTTTTACAAATTTTATTATTTTTTTCTACTGATGACATTTGGCATCTTCTGTTTAAGATGTGAAACCGCACAGCTTCAGAAGTCTGAAGAGCCAGTTTTAACACGTTTCATGTCAGCACTTCTTCATCAGAGGACTTTAAAAACAAAGCCTAATTCAGTGGGAGTGGAGTCAGTGGTGTAATTAGTGCAGATGAGACGTGAAAGAGACACTTTAAGTGATTTTAACACATGTTCAGCGCAGATTCACTGAGTACCTACCAATCAGGTGAGTGAAGTCAACATCCAGCCTCTCTCTGTAGCCAAAGTCAGGATCCATCCCACTCCGGTGAAGGACAATCTGAGACACACACTCCTCAATCACCTTGTAGTACTGAGGCCTGTCACACACACACACACACACACACACACAGACGCGCAGATAGACAGACACAGACACACACACACACACACACACACACACAGACATACACATATAGACAGGGATACAAACAGACACACACAGACGGACATACACACACACAGACGCACAGATAGACACACACACACAGACAGACATACACATATAGACAAACACGTATAGACAGGGATACAAACACACACACACACAGACGGACATACATAGAGAGAGAGAGAGAGAGAGAGAGAGACAGACCCGCACAGACACACACAAGCATACAGACAGATACACACATAGAGACATACAGCCACACACACACACACACACACACACACACCAGCATACAGATACACACACAAATAGATATACACACACATCAGCATACAGACAGACACACACACAGACATGTATAGACAAGGATACAGACAAACACACACACACACACAGAAGAGATAAACATAGACACACACACACACACACACACACACACACACACAGACGCACAGATAGACAGACACAGACACAGACACACACACACAGACATACACATATAGACAGGGATACAAACAGACACACACAGACGGACATACACACACACAGACGCACAGATAGACACACACACACAGACAGACAGACACATATAGACAAACACGTATAGACAGGGATACAAACAGACACACACACACAGACGGACATACACAGAGAGAGAGAGAGAGAGAGAGAGAGACAGACCCACACAACCATACAGACAGATACACACATAGAGACATACAGCCACACACACACCAGCATACAGATACACACACAAATAGATATACACACACATCATCATACAGACAGACACACACACAGACCAGCATTCATACAGACAAAGCACACACACAGACACACACATAAGAAACACAGACACACACACACACACACACAGACAAACACACACATAAGAAACACAGACACACACACACACACACACACACACACACACAAGCAGACAAAAGTGTCAGAGCTGTCAAATTAAAGTGAAATACAGCACCTCTGAAGTGCCTCTAAGGCACAAAACTTCATAAATCACTTTGTAAGTTATCTTTTAATAACGTTTCACTGAAAAAAAACTGACGTAATGAAATCAGTAAAAACAAAGCAGGCAGCTACAGACCAGCTCTGTGACTTTGTCCATTCAAGGTGACAACATCAGAGCTGGCTCCTGCTTCCCGTCCTAATTCCCAATTACTGTATCTTTGGCAATTAAGGGCTCCAATAAAACCTGGGACGCAAATCTAATCAGTGTAATCTGTGTAATTAGGTGCACAATGGCAGAGAAAACATGGGCTGGCATGGTGGAGGGTGATGATGCTGGACCTGCGTGGTCTGTCTGGGAGTAAATGGGCCTGGGATTAGATGCAGCCGTGGCGCTTGACTTGTGACCTTTTCTGAGTTACATTATCAACTTTAATTGCTGGTGACATTTAGTAAACACAGCGTCAAGCCGAGTGAAAAATAATTATGTTCCAAGCGTGACCTTGACTGTCTTGAATGTGACCTTGAAGGTGCGAAACAGTGACTCCTGGAGAACGTCACACTAAATAGCATATTCATGGGAAATGTCAGTAAGGCAGATAACAAGTCATTTGTATGTCAGTGGTAACAGTGAAGGAAGGCTGGTAATGGCTAAAGCAGATTGTAGAGCAGAAATAAAGGCTATACAAAGTGTCCCAACGACAGCATTACATCAACTGGATGATTATATGGCTAGTTTCTGAAATTAAACCCTATTCATTTCTCTAAAAGGCATCCCTCAGAGGATACATCATGGCTAGACACGTCTTTCGTTATAGCCTGTGTTTTACTTTGTAATGTTCCCTGTTGATCTTCAAGTATACTGATGTTTTCATGAACCCGGAGGGAAATCAAGACGGGGAGCTAAATTAAGAAGCAGTGCTGACAGTGGATTCACCGTGCTCCAGTTTTGTCGTGAGCGTACAGTGTTCGAGCTCTGCGCTCTTCAGTGATGCTCGTGGTCTCAGATCAGAGCATGGCTAACACACGGATAAGCCAATCGGAAGGCTGCAGAGATTTCTCCTCCGACATTGGACACGGGGATCAGGGAAACCAGCAGCCAGCTCCAAATCAATTAACTGTTCTGCGCTTATGCTGTAGGTACTGTTTCCTTCTCGTTACATTCCAGCAGAAACAGAACATATCTGTACTAAACAGACTGAATGTTGTATTGTACTCGCATACATTAAAAAGATGTACTAAATTATCATTTGGCAGCACAGAACGTCGGTGTATCGTTAAAACAATAACACGATGATTATATTCCACTTATCATCCAATAGGACTGTAAACTACAGCTGATGGGACGGTATGCTAAGCTAACAGTATTAGGCTACATACAGGGGTTGGACAATGAGAGTGAAACAGCTGGTTTTAGACCACAATAATTTATTAGTAGGTGTTGGGCCTCCTTTTGCAGCCAATACAGGGTCAATTGATCTTGTGAATGACATATACAAGTCCTGCACAGTGGTCAGAGGGATGTTAAGCCATTCTTCTTGCAGGATAGTGGTCAGGTCACTACGTGATGCTGGTGGAGGAAACCGTTTCCTGACTCGCTCCTCCAAAACACCCCAAAGTGGCTCAATAATATTTAGACACAAAGACTTGCTGTCTTGGTCACAGATGTGCCAGCAAGACGTGCACCAACAATTTGTCCTCTTTTGAACTCTGGTATGTCACCATAATGTTGTGTGCATTGTAATATACTATATAACTGTGCTCTTACCTGCTAACTGAACCTTCACACTCTGCTCTTACTGGTGCAATGTGACATTAATGAAGATTGGCCACCAGACTGGTCCAGTTTAGCCATGAAACCTCAGTTTCATTGTCTAACCCCTGTACGTCAACACGTCTAAAGACTGTCAAAATCTGGCAAAAGTAACATGAAAAATGACTGCTGTGCAGGTTTACGTCGGTTCATTTATGACTGCAGCGCAACAAAAATGGCCACCTCACTTATGATTTGATTGGTACAACACTCAACAGTGAAATGCTCGCTGAAGAGCTGAATCCAAAAATTCAGACGACGGCTGCTGTGTTGTTGCATTACTGTATACTGTTGTAGTGCACATCCGCGTACTACCGAATCTCCAAAAGCTTGGTTTAGCTCCTCCCTATAGTCCTGGGGGGGGGGGGGGATGAATGGATGGATGGACAGATAGACAGACAGACAGAGAAGATGGATAGACTGACCTAGAATAAAGTGTTACCCCAGTAAGGCCTGTAGGTTATGCATATCACTGATGTATGCCATATTATTATCCCAATAAGCAGCCCTATTTTCCCTGCGTCCTGGCTAGCACAACAGCCGCATGCTGGAAATAACTAGAAGAAGAAGGCTGACCCAGAACTGTCAGACCCCACCAGAGGAGACGGCATATGTCCCCCTCACCAACACTCTCTCTCTCTCTCTCTCTCTCTCTCATTTGGTCTCGCTCTCTCCCTCTCTTTGGCAACTTTTTTGCCTGCCTCTCATCTTCCATCCAACCCCTGCTCCACATCACCCATCTAATCCTCACATCAGTCACAGCCAAAAGCAGGAGATGTGCTCCATATTCTCTCACTCTGATCTACTTGCTGTTTAATATGTCCTCCAAGACTGCCTCCTAACAGAGGAGAGCAGAACGAGTGAGTCTAAAGGACAAAGTCTCATTTGACTTTTGTTGACTATCATCTCCAGTATAAATGCAGTAGCAACAATCCATCCATCCATGATCTTAACTGCTTAATCCAGCTCAGGGTCCACATACCCCTCCACTAGGCATAGACTGTATGTGTATGGGTGTATATGTAGTGAGAACAAAACGTCTCTGCCGCCCTCTAGTGGCTGCTTGCAGTAAAGCTGTTAAACCCTGCTCACAACCATTTTGTTGAATGGGAGCTACGATAAACTTTGAAATGAGTTTCCTCATTCAGTGTCGTTTTTTTTGTTTTGTTTCTGTCTTTTTTGTAGTTCTGAAAACTGTACTTACTAATCAATCCCCTCAGTATTTCTCTATATGATAAATGTTATGGAATATTTGGGGATGTTGGGGTGTGGTGATGGGGCACTTTGTTGTGTTGATTGACAGCTAATTCTGACAGTTATGAGCATTCTCATCACATTCTGTTAATGCAATTTAATCACAGTGACTTTTTTGAAGAGAAGTGATGTCATCACAACAGAGGTGGGCGGAGTTTGAGCAGTAGCGCTGCCTCACCTTATGTCTCGACTGTACATGCATAAGCAATATGGCGGCGTCCATTTAGACCATTTTTTGGCTTCAAAACGTCACAACGGGAGTAAACAGAACAGGGCTGGATAGGACAATCCACACAAACTACATAGCAATGTTTACTTTTTAAAAACAAAAGGAAATATCATCTCTTCTCATTCCCAGAACAGCAAATCTACTCTGGAAAGCTTTGATCATCGGCGCATCCCAAACACCTCTGGACAAGACTGCTGCCATAATCTGATCTGAACTGACACTGAGAGATGCCACCATCCCACCAGACTCAGCCATCAAAGCCTGCAACGATCTTAAGAGTTCCCTTTAATCTAAAATTATAGCCATACCACTTCCCAAGCAGCCAATTTAATCTAGCACATTAAAAGATATCCGAGGTTCAAAGGCAGGAGGTATATTGATGATGAATTGAAGGAAGCTGTATATAGCAACCTCATGACATGGCTGCGCATGGCTCAATAAGTGATGCCTGGAATTATACATCCATCTCTGAGTGGGAGCAGCAAGAGATGTATTTCTAAAAGCGTATCTTTAATAAGCACATTCATTTTTAATGGCCGTTTGTAGTGATCCTGGCTTGCTGTCAGATAGAAGGGTTTGGCGTCAGAGCTACAGACTCGACTATACTCGCCCTCTTAAATGTGTTTTTATATTTCTCAATGTCTCCAACAAGCCACAGTATACATTATTCATAACTCAAAGTGAGCAACAGCGTGTCTACGGCAAATTTCGCTTCTCGCTCCTTTCAATCCTCCTACTTTGCTTCTTTTTCATCGTATTTTATCTCAGCCAAAGGTCTGACACAGCAGCGAATTGATCACTGTCAGCTGGGCTGCTCCTGGCCCGGCTGACACTTCTATACAAGTTATCTCCCAGAGCGGCACAAGTCTAAAAATGACGTTTTAATTGCTCAAATGTAACGTTTCTTGCTGAGTATTTTTACTGAGATAAATCTGTATCTCTCTGGCTTCCAGTAACACAAACAAAGTTTAGGAAATTGTCATAATATTTAAAATTCTACTGAAACATCTACAAATCTATTCTGAGCACCAGTGCCTACAGATCTGTCCCAATCTGTTACATCTGTAGATACAGCATTTTCAACACAGTATAGTCTGTATATTCTATATTTTTATATGAGATATTTCATAGCCTTAATATTCTCAGTTTAATTCTATACTTAAACTGTATATACTCTAAATAACCATTAACCACAATCTTCACTATTAGAGCTACGTTATTTATGATTCCTAATGTTATGTGTGTGTGTGTGTGTGTGTGTGTGTGTGTGTGTGTGTGTGCGTGTGTATCTACTGTGGGCATCAGAAAAACAAGAATAAATGAATGCCATCCTATTCTATACAGAGCTTAAGACTACATTCACATTATAAGCTACGTTGCTCAGATCGGATTTTTTGCTCAGATCAGATGTAACTATGTTGACGGTTCACATTCACAAATTTAAGTGAGCTGTATCTGTAATGTGAACCAATCTGTCCCTGAAACGACTTGCACGTGCACATTAATACATGTATACACGTCACCTTCATCACCTACAACAAAAAGTGTCACATTTGTGCAGGGTTGCCAGGTTTGCAAAAATCCAGTCTCTGGTAAAATTTCAGAGTTGGTCGCTTTGCAGGTTTTTTGCACTAAATACAAGACAATGTTAAATGATAAAGTGAGATTTGAAGAAGATTAACATTTTAAAGCTCATTCAAATGTATGTATGTCACTTTAGATTTTGGGCTAGTTTCTGTTTAGTGTGACTTTCTGTTAAAAAATCAGTAGGAGCTTTAGAGGATCTGGCAACCCTGTATTAGTGAGAATGATGTTAGTAAAACAGACGTGTTAGTAGCTGATGTGTGATGGAGTATTAGAGGATCTGGTAACCCTGTATTAGTG
>BRDA01009189.1:22339-51940 GCA_036984385.1 Crenuchus spilurus | reverse complement strand
TATCACTGATTACGCATGGGAATGATAAACATGGAATTCCCTTCTTAAAACATGGGAACCTCTGTTTCATCATGGAAAGGGTGGGGTACCAACGAACATGTTTACCACATGGAAAAAGTTTACCATGTATATCCAAGGGTATCCCATGACGGTGTCACTGTTTTAGTTGATATGGAATTTATACTGTCAAAACAAGGAAAAAGACAAAAAATCGACTTGGTTTAGACTAAAGAAACTTGTACTACTAAAACCAGTGTGATAAACTTTTGGAGTTTCGATTCACAACAGATGCTTCTATGAAACATGTAATGTTAAATTGTTTGGTTTAGTTTACCAGAAGCATATCTTCTCCTATTTTTTATTTTGTACATTGAGGACAGGGGTCTACAAATGTGTAGAGGCAAAAAAAATAAAATCTTTGCAGTAATTAGGAGTTGTTGATGAAGCACCATCTTAGCTTTGAGGTTTTCAAATAGTGTGACCAAAATCATCATGTTCAAAGAAATCAGATTTGGTTCAGCTAAAAAACAGAAAAAGGAACAAAACTGTCATATTTAAGGTATAGTTGATTTTGTCACTGTGGCAGTACCCTATGGGAACCTATATGTACCATTTGAAAAAGGTACACCATTTGTACAAGCAACCATGGGGTGGGAAAGGTACTACTTTGTCTCCAAGGGTACAAAATTCTTCCCTTAAGGTACAAATAGTAAGGGTACGCATTAGTCACTATTGATAAAAGTACACATCTGTACCCTTGAGGGGTACTGCCACAGTGACAAGCAATTGTACCATTATAGGTACAGAATGCTACCTTTTTTTCTGAGAGTGTAGGAAAAGGTCTTCACCCTAACCTTCACATTTAGTGACTCTTTCCTGGGAAAATCAAGTGACTCTTGGCGAGGGGTGTCAAACTCCAGTCTCACAAACTCCTGCTATCTACTTTGACATTATAATTAAACCTGGTAATTATCTGCTGAGTTGAATCTGGAGTATGTTAACAGGAAGATCACCAAATTGTGCAGGAGCCTTGCCCTTCGTGACTAGAGTTATCCAGCCCTACTCTAGGCCATGGACTGGGGAAAGGCTGTATATGTATTAAACTGTAAGAAAGATGATTGCAGGGTTGCAGGGTTCAAGATTGCAGTCATAATGTGCTTTATATTATGTGATTATGTAACTATTGCTGTGAAATATGGAGTTTTTCTTATAAAATCTGTGAGATTTGAAATACTAGGTCTATGAAACAAGGTCTATGGAAACCCAAACAGCTTCACAATTTTACCAAATTGCAAACAGGACTTAAACACGATTAACATTATCATTTTTTATTTATAGTGATATAATACTGATAAGTAATAGAAAATAGTTTTACATTCTTACATAATTCTAATTCTAAAAGATCTAATTTCTTACATGTGGACCTTTTTCCACAGATGGCCCTGAAATGGAGCCAGGACAGGAGATGGTAGAAGTCTATGAAGGCAGGGATGCTTCTCTGGCCTGTAAAGCTGAGGGGAATCCACAGCCTACCGTGATGTGGACCTTTCAAAACCAAACTAAGGCCACTGGAGGGAGACAGACAACACTGACAATTTCTGGAGCCACGTTTGCTGATGGCGGTGTGTACACATGCACGGCCACAAATGAAATTGGGACGGAAACAAGAAGCGTCTTCCTGACGATTAGAGGTAAGCCTCTCAGCACAGTTAATGTAGGCTAAAGAATGTATTGCTTGGTAATCGTATGCAATCATTGCGAATTGTGTGAAAAGTTAAAGGCACTAACAATTGATTGTTCTTGTCAAAGTCCATTACTGACTTTCTAACATTCTGAATCTTCTCTTTCTTTTTTTAGACTACAGATTTGTGATTGTGACAGTAGTCATTGTTGTTCTTGTGTTGATCATATTGGCATGCCTTTTCGTATACTTCAAGTGCAAACGACGAGGAAGTTATAATGTACAGCTGTATGATAAGAGTCTACGAATGACACTACTGAATAAAAGTGGATAACTTATATATGGAAAGACCAAAAGAAGAACAGGGCTAATGGACAGTCCTAAGTGCATATGAACAAGAGCTGCTCACTTTTCAAGGACTGTATATCATCAGCCTGTGGACTTACATTTGCGCTGTTTATGCCACATTTTATAAATATTGAAAAAAAGTTATATATGGTTCTTTAAAAGCATCTGGTCATCTTTATTATGCAAAAACATTATAACCAATAAGATTACAACTGAGGCCATTTAACAATTAAAATATTTAATTGCAATTAATGACATTATATCAAGTACGATTCAGCATTTTTGTGTGATCAAATTTGACACTATATAAGCACTTTTTCGATTAAAAGCAGTACATTGTTTCACAAGAGGACACAATACACTTCAGTGAAATGTATTTTTCAATTTTCAGTAGTTTGAAAAAATTAAGGCTTTATTATGCAAAGCAGAATATGTCAACAAGTGGCTCATCTAAGATGGACAGCAACACAGTGAAAGTGTTTTGTGGTCCGACAAGTCAACGTTTCCAACATTTTTTGGACAAAATAGTCGTCATGGTATTAAAGCCATAAAGGAAAAGGACCATTCAAGCTGCTATCAGCATCAGCTTCCAAAGCCGGTCTGTAATGGTAAGAGGGTGTTGTCAGTGTCCATGGCTTTGATTACTTTCTCATTTGTATTGGTATAATGAATGCATTGTTATTATTATTATTATGGTATACTGGAAGATATGTATACATTTTAAAGCAACAAGCACTCTGTGGACACAATGTTGCATGACGACCAGCCCACCTCATCGTCAACTACTCAACTCATCCCAACAGCTTTACACCCCTCTATTCCACGCTTGGCATTAGACATGGTGCCAATGTGCTCGTGTTTACCTCCTCCAGAGATTCAACGGGCAGTATTTCTCTACAGGGACTAGACAAGCTGTGTGTGTATTTGTAAATCTGTGTCAAGTTTCTGAATGCATTCATTAGAAGGGTTGTCCACAAATATTTGGACATATAGTGTATGTTGTTGTTGTTTTTCCATATTCATTGTACAGCACTTGGTCAACATTTGTTTGTTTTTAAAATTTACTTTATAAAGAAATCTGACATTGGCATCCAGATGCCATCTTTTACAGGGATGCCCCTGCATTTTCTAAAAGGACAACACCAAACTAACCAAATTACAAGTGCATGGCTGCATAAGCAGAGAGTGTGGGTGTTACATTAGCCTGTTTTAAAACATAAAATACACCAATGTAGGTCCTATAAAGCTGAACAGCAGAAGGCCTCCATAACTGTCAAATGGAGGGATGTTTCTGCTTATCAAACTTATGTGCATGTTACCTATATGCAAGAAAACCTAAATAAAATATTTTTAAAAGCCAGAAAACCATAAGAAGCCTCGATAATCATTTATAATCTGTATGACAGATTACCAGAAATTTCAGTCTGGTGTGAGTAAGAGTTTTAACCTCTTTACAAAGTGAAAATAATGAATACCATATTCTCTCAAACTAATTTAGACAAATCACACACACAGACAGACAGACACACACACACACACACACACACACACATACACACACACACACACTTACTCAAACCTTAAAACTTTAACCTTAATCTCAAAACATGCCTTCACCTTCAAATTGCATGATTTTCATTACAGGGACCAGCTTTGTAGTCCCTGAAGGAAGAAAGGTCCCCACAAGCTGGGTGTTTAATCAAGGTTTGGTCCCCAGAATATAACATAAAGCTGGTACAAACACACGTTGGTAATATTATACTAGTGAGGACATTCCACTAGTTTAATACTGAGTAAAAATAAACCTAAACTCAACCTTAACAACCAAAGGTCAGGGCTTTTGCTCTCTTAATTGAAAAAAGTTTATAATGAAAATGTCACATTTCCTGTGAGGACCAGTTAAATATCTCCACTTTCACAGACCTGATTTTCAGTCCCCACCAGGGAGAAATACAAACACACACACAACACTTTTTAAAGATATTTAAGTTTTTTTTTTACCTATTAACATATTTTTAAATATGTACAGTGATGGCTGTATTACATTTCGTATACAATATTTTAAAACTTTTATTTATTTATTTATTTATTTATTTAAGTCTGACGTCACATTTCGAATTCTGGAGCTCCGGCATCTTTGGAAATGTGAGACGGCTCCTTTAAGAATTAGGATTTGGGAGGGACGTGGATATGAACGCTTAGTCGAGCCCTTTGCTTTGCAAAGAAAATTACTCGGAGGGCAGAAAGTGCGTTAGCTGTTGTGTAGTTTAGGGCCTGGTTTAATATGAGCGCCGCTGAATGACAGACTTATGGGATAATCTTGGTTTTCTGCTTTACCTCCGGTGCTCTGGGCTGGTGTGAGTTGGGATAACTTTTCAGCTGAGCAGCAGCAGCGGTTCAGGATCTGCTGATAAGAAGGAGAAGGAGTCCACCATGGATTGGGGCACGGAGCTTTGGGTGAGTTTTCTGGCACTTTCACTGACACCGAGCCAGAACAAAGAGAAGTGAGTACAGTAGTATTATAAGTGCTGTTATCTGGCAATAAATACAGCGTGACGTGTAACTTTTCCATGCATTTCAAAACAGCCTCTTCAAACGAACTCCCATAGTTGCCAGGTTCCCGATTTTTGGACTACTTTGGACTAATTGTTCACAGCACCACTTCAGAGAGTGAATAAATAGTGTTGATGTCTTAAGTAAACTTTTCTAATATTAGAAGATTCATTGTAATCATTAGAGCAGATAGGAAAGAGGACAGTGTTTAACTAAGAAAACATATTTTACAACTATGTTCTTATTGCGTTACATTATATTTACATACATACAAAGTGCGCCAAAACCATAAAATGAACGATAAAGTACGATTAAAAGGCTATTTACGACTGAGGAATTTTCGGGACCTGGCAACCCTGCTCCGGTGTTCATATTGAAGTCCTGTATTGAGGCGGAAAAAAAAACTATAAAACGTTTAATCATATGTTACATATGTAAAAAGTTAATTTAGTTAGCTAAGTGTAATTAGTCATATTTTAATGTTACTGTCCAATGACGTACTAACGAATAAACCAGTCATTTTAGGACAGTTACTTCAGCAAAGTCGCAAAATCAGAGTTACGGAGTTGGCTAGCTAGTGGCTAATATTTGTTAGCGGCTAGTTGGCTAAAACTTTTGAAAATGTCTCCGTCAGAATACGTTAAATATTATTAAATTATATTCTTAATGTCAATAGGACATATGCTACACACCTTTTAGACTTAGTAAAGCTTTATTAGATGGCATGATGTACTTTTAGGATGATTTCTCTGTGCTATGGTTTTCACTTTGCAGAGTAACGGACGCTCTGGCTTGGTGAGCTTAGCTGCTTGTTTATTGAGGTTGTTTGTTACTTATCTGCTTACGTTTATCTGACCTCTGATGGCAAAAGTGAGCTATTCGCTTAATCCTTCTGCTCTTGGCACTGTTTACACTGTGGGCACTACATTAAGTGGGTGTCACATTATTTCTCACAAACATTTCTAGTAACTTCACTAAACAAATTTGAGATCTTGTTTTGATTGTCCTGTGGCTGCATATTCCCGCCACTAAAAAAATCAAGCACCTAATAATAATCATTGTTATTTCATTATGAATTTAATAGCTAAGTCATAGTCTAGAGAGAGTTTGCTATTTTGAGGCACCAATTACTTTTTTTAGTAAGATCTTATTTTGAAATACAAAGACATTGTGAGGCTCTGTAATTTTTTCATTTTAAAATAATGAGAAATTATCTCAGAATAATGATTTAGCAATTCAGTAAATAATGGAAAAAAGGTGCTGGATTTTTATTTATTTTAAATGGCAGGAATGGGCTTCCATACTCTCCTGTAGGTTATTAGGATGAAAACAGGTCTGGTCTTAAGAAGGAGTTACATTCTTCTGCATCCTGATTATTGTTTTGAAATCCACACATTTCGCAAACATTTCAATTGACTACAGTGTGTAGTAGAGGTCATTTTTGATTGTGCTTTCAACTTTGTCCTGTCTGGACTTTTCTAGTCACCTCTACTTGACAACATTATTGAGCAATGTCGTCACTAAAGCCTAATCCTGTGGTTTGAGTTCTGCTTTCAGAATCCCTCTAGTCTCCTGTGTGGTGTGAATGATCATCATTTATACAGATAAAACCTGCTCCCATCCGGGTGACTGTGACTGTATGGAAATGGAGCATTACACAGAAGTGGGTGGGGCTTTTCTGACCCCATTACGCTGGCTCCCTCTGGGCCTCTGTCCTCTATCCCATTTCCATCTTCTGGGCTACAGCACCAGCCTAATTAGTTTTGCCCTAATTCAGTGGCACATCATTCAGTCCATGTCCATGTGTTTATATTTGGTGTTGCACAGCACAAGGCACTTTCCTGCCCGTGTGCGAGAGATTTGTGAATGGTGTCGACAGGCCTGCCTGGTGAACTTGGGCTGAAGTTGTATTGGTGAAATTCTTGCAGTGTTGTCAGTTTTGAGAGTACGGTCTAGGACCTCCGCAGCCTTTATTTCTGCATCTGGTAGTGCAAGTAAGCACTCATCTAACTTGATTTTCTGAATGAGTCAGAGTGATGTGAATTGACAAAAGGCAAGGCGAGACATCAAGCGGGAGGCTATTGTCATTAGTCTGGTCTTAGTTTATTTCTTCTCTAAGCTTAATTGGTTTACTTTGTGGTTAGTCATTAGGCGCCATTAACTTGACTACACCATGGCATCTGTCAACTTCCCTGTTAATCCACTTGCTATTTTTGGCAGCTCTGGACTCTAGCCTGCTGTTCCATTATGTATACATTGTCTGTGTATACTCTACTACACAGATCCACGGGTGTGTGTAAGTATTTGCATGAGTCTTTTGTACATGACTTTTAAAAATGTAGCACAGCAGGCTTCGTATTAAGTCATTATAGCAGCGTGACTAACAAAAGAGCCATTTGCCAAGGACTTTGACTGGGATGATGATGTCGAGAAAGGCTTGCTGTGCTACTTTATGTACACTCTGTAGGCTGCAAGAGAGTGACTAGCTCTGCTCTGCTAGGGAGGGCGGACAATGACGGGTTTAAACAAATAACGGGGGAGGAGTCAGGAGTCATCTGGGCACGGTGCTACAGATAAGAGGGCTGTTCTGTATTAGGTTTAGAGTCAGGTTTTAGAATGTTGATTGAACGCTAGGAAGGCTATTGCTGTCTGTGTTATTGCTCTAAATGTGAAAGGAAGAGCATAACGTAAACCAGGATATCATTTAATAGCATGACCCAATGACTGACCACTCAACACTTGTTCCTTCATGTGCAAACATGTTATTCTGTTAAGTTTTTTTTTTTTTTCCGAAAGCCTTTATTAACAGACTCGATCAGACAGGTTAAACTTTTTTGGCATGCGTTTTGGAGATGGTGTGGGGTGGGGAGTCATTCACTTGCTTAGTCACAGATTAAAAATTAACAAAAAAGCACCAATGCATTGGATGCAACCATAGCCTACGTTTATGCCTCCTAGCGAAATGTACATTGCTTTGCTACTTGACTGTTATTTTTTTTCCAGTTTTTGTCAGTTTTAAATAACAAATGACTTCTGTTAAAGATGCTGTTGGTGCAGAAGTCAATCTTCCACTTATGCTACATGAATTGATCAGCCAAAACATGTTTGGAGTCAAAAGTGTACTTTTTGTTTCCATCCAAACAGATCACCTAAACATCTCAACCTGCTCACACGGGTCTTAAGTAAGCTCTTGCAGATTTGGCCACATGGTTTAGGACACATCATGATATATTATGAACTACAGACATTAAATGAGAGAATTTACATAGAAGTTGATTCTATATTCCCCATCTTAAGACAACAGTGTTGGACGTCATAAATGCAATATCTATTTAAAAATCTGACTTTGTACAGCTAAAATGCTGTCTATTTTTCATTTCTGTATTTCATAGTAAGGCATGCTGTGTCCTAAAACGCACTGAATAGTCTGTGAGAACTGTTTTTAAGATCTAGTTGCAGTTTCAGAGACAATAAAGGATGCATTTTGGGTGGATATTATTTATTTCTAGTATTTTTAAGAAGTGTTTGACTTGTAGCTCCAGCTCAAGTAAAATTTGGACTGCAAATGGAAAATTATGTAAATATTTATTTGAAAAGAAGTATCTACCACACAGTCATTTGGAAATGCAAATTATTTGTTTTTAGAGTTCATTATTTAAATTACAGAAAGTGATTTCCTGTTAAAACTCAGCTGCACTGCTGTTATTCCCAGAAGCCTTTATAAATGTCGCCCGTCAAGTATATTTTCTTAATCATGAAGGCTGGAGAAGTCTTTTATAAATGAAGCGTTTATAAATGCAGGCATCTGAGGCTTATTGTCATTTTAGCTGTAAGTATACAGTACAGTGAAACGAAACATGTTCCTCCAGGTCCATGATGAAACGCAACAAAAGTGCAAACAATGCAAAAGACTTACTGCACATACAACACAGTACAATAAATACAAAGGGCAGATAAGTATTCAACATGGTACAATAAATACGAAAGACAGTACAGTCAATGCAAAAGACACTATGACATTATGAAGGACAGGACCAAAAGGAGGCACAACAGAGTGCAGCACTTTCCAATACAATTCAAGTATAGTGTACTAGCAGCTAGTGATCAAGCAATATGGGGTTTTCTATGGCTGGTTCTGATATCTAGAGCACTGGCGCCCCATGTCTGATCTATAACACAGATTTCATGTTGTTGCGTCTGATAAAATGTAGAAATAAGAAATAAAATTTGTTGACTTATGACAAAAAGATATGTTTACCAGTTGCGTCTTCGCTTGCCCATGGATTGGTGATACTGACAATAGGGGGAGCCCTAACATTGTTCTATAGGTGCCAAGCTGATATGGCTGCCTGCAGATGTGCCTGTAAATGTGCCATAGTTTTGTTCATTAGCCTTGTGATTTAAAAATGGAAATAATTGGCCACCTACTATCAGCATGTAGAATTCTAGCAGCAGACATGTATAAGAATGTGCAAGAGATGCAAATGAGTATCAGTGTATTGTGCAGTTTATTAAATAGTAGTAGATCCATAATGCACCAATTGGGCCTGGAGTAATCTATTCAGATTTTACAGTTGTACAAAGCAGAAAACCTCTTAATTTCATCACTTTGCTAATTTGGTCAGGCTTTGAAATGATCCCCTTCCTTTAGTTTATGATGTTCTGCAAAAACTTGCTGGCCTGTCAGCGCTTGATTTAACCGTGTTGTTCTCCGAAGCCTTTATAAATGCAGACTACATGTGACTTGTTTTGAGTGAGCTGTTTTTTTGTGAGTGAGTGGGTTGTGTGTGGGCAGTGAATTCTTTATTTGTTCTGTGCTCATTGACTCCATTTTGAGATGTTGAGTAGGAGGAGTTAGGGACATGGACCGGCTTGTTTGGAATCTGGCCCTGAAGGTTTCTTCCCCCTCTGCCTCCATCTAGTGTAAGAGTCCTGCAGCCAGGCTCTCGAAGGTGTGTGGTTGCAATGGTGGGAAACATTTCTCGACATCATCACTCTCACACAGGCATGCCTGTGCTTGAAGTGCTCACACGTAGCCTGGCCAAAAAAGGAACCGAAAAAGGCAGGAGCGCTAAAGAGAGATACCAGAGCAGTTCTCTAGTCTGTTTTTTCCCCGCATAGAGAAAAGAAAGTGCTGACTGATGTTTAACCAATTAGCTCGGTGTTTCCGCTTAATAGGAAATGGCATGATATTCATATATAAATAAAGATATTTTGTTTCACAGCGAAATAGCAGGAAGGAGGGAAGACTTCCTGTGTCGTGTCTGAGAGAGATCAGAGCTTTTGCTCCTGTGGAGAAAGGGGAAAGAATTTACAGCCATCAGGAAAGCCTCCCTCAGATAACGTGGCTTAGGGTCAAGGGTTATGCACATGTGGGGAATCTGTGGAATGTAGGCCACAACATGGGGGTAGATGTAGCAAGATACAGCTCTGTACCACCAGTGTATCCAGTAACACTGGCTTACAATGGCAAAAATATACCATAACCATACACAGCATGTGTTGCGATACCTGTTTTCAGGTTTTGGTATACATGACGTGCACCGCCTTAACACTACAAGCTCTGTTTTTTTAAATCTGTCTCCAGTAGTAGCATATTAGAAAGGGTTATTTGTGTAAATGCAGTGATTTATCAAGCTTCATAGAGCAACACTCATCTGAGACCAGCTATATAGATGTATTCAGAGGTATGAAAATGTCATGACCATCATGATGGTCAGCCCTTTGAACGAATGCATTCAGCTACTTTAAGTTGCTGTCACAGATGTACACACACTTGTTTAGTCTCTGTAGAGAAGTACTGCCAATAGAATAAGACTCTCTGAATATAAACCTGAACTTACTGGCACCATACGTAATGCCAGGTGTGGGCCAGAAGGGTATAAAGCCTCCCTGCATTGAGCTATGGAGTGATGCTCCAGTGCTTTTGGGATGATTTGAGGATGAGGTGGGGTGGTGATCATCCAGTGTCCTGATGTTTTTGTCGCTGAATGCAATCAAATCCTCACAGCAATGCTCCAAAATGTAGTGGAAAGCCTTCACTGGACAGTAGAGACATTTACTCCAACAAAAGCAGCCTAAACTCTTATTTAATACCCTTAATATCGTATGTCTATGTGCATGTTTAAGTGTTTTTTTTCTCTGTTATAGAGATTCTTCAAAAGAACCTCTTTATAAGTTCTGCTGTTGAAAGATCTTTTATTTAGAACTGTGAAGAACCAGTTTTGCTGAGCAATACTGATGACCCCTATGATATGCTCAGAAATGTGTATAGCTGTGATATCACATTGCCCACACCTGCTGTCCTGCATTTCCTGTTTATTGTGTCGTATCTGACAATGAGTGTTCTCACTACATTGTTGATTTGTAATAAAATGTTCTCTATTTTCTCCCAACAGGACCAGTACGACGTCATCGACAAACACACACAGTCTGGATTGGATCTAGTGGAGAAATATATAAAATTTGTTAAGGAACGCACAGAGATTGAGCAAAACTATGCCAAGCAACTAAGGTGAGCAGTTCTCTTCAAGGCTAACCAGTGAGAATAGAAAATGTATACGGAGATCTGTACAGTCATACATCAAAACATGAGATTATTGTGAAAAATACAGTGGGGCCAAAAAGTATTTAGTCAGCCACTGATTGTGCAAGTTCTCTTACTTAGAAAGATGAGAGAGGTCTGTAATTTTCATCATAGGTACACTTCAACTATGAGAGACAAAATGAGAAAAAAATCCAGGAAATCACATCGTAGGATTTTTAAAGAATTTATTTGTAAATTATGGTGGAAAATAAGTATTTGATCAATTACAAAAGTTCAACTCAATACTTTGTAACATAACCTTTGTTGGCAGTAACAGAGGTCATACGTTTCCTTTAAGTCTTCACCCGGTTTGCACACACTATAACTGGTATTTTGGCCCATTCCTCCATGCAGATCTCCTCTACAGCAGTGATGTTTTGTTGCTGTCGCTGGGCAACACAGACTTTAAACACCCTCCACAAATTTTCTAGGCCACTCCAGGACCTTTACAGAGCCACTCCTTTGTTGCCAGAGTGGTGTGTTTGGGATCATTGTCATGCTGGAAGGCCTAGCCGTGTTCCATCTTCAGTGCCCTCACTGATGGAAGGAGGTTTTGGCTCTCTCTCTCTTCAAAAGAAAGGTCTCTCTTGGACCTTGCATGGCCTGCATGATTTTAAACCATGATGACATAGTGTGTTACTAATGGTTCTCTTTGAGACTGTGGTCCCAGCTCTCTTCAGGTCATTGACCAGGTCCTCGGCTGACTCCTGACCTTTCTCAGAAACATCCTTTAGCCCATGAAGTGAGATCTTGCATGGAGCCCTAGACAGTCATCCCGTAATTCTTGCACAATCAGTGGCCAACTACTTTTTTGCCCTTCTGTAGTTTATAAATGTATTCAGAAAAACGTCCCGTTTTATATTCTTTACACATATTTCATGCCTTTTTATTTCAATGTTGACCAGGATGTCTTACAGGTCAATCACTATTTAAACAGTATAAATGCTGTGTATCTGTCTGGCTACAACTGCTGCATTCCTAATATCACTCCTGAACCAGAGACAGCATCAGAAGCTTTGGACCTGGAATAGGGAGACAAGGAATTTAACTGTTGCTCAGTGGTCCAAAGACTGCTTTTCAGATGCAATAAATTAGTTGTATTTTATTTGGAATGCTTAAAGCCATTTACCAGGAGATTTTAGAGCACTTCATACTTCCGTCTATTGATGTGCTTTATGGAGATGCCGATTTCTTTGACTAGAAGTACTTGAGACCATGCCAGAACTACTATTACTATGCTGACCATGATGTTACTGTGCAAGCCAGACTTGAGTTATAAGCCATACTGATCAACATTAAAACAAAAAAGGCTTGAAAGGTCACAGTTTATGAACATAAAATGACAGATTACCTTTTTGAATTAAATTATAATAGTAAATGAACCTTTTGCACAATACTCTATTTTTATATGGTATTACACTATTTCTCTCTCGTTCTCTCTCGTTCTCTCTCGTTCTCTCTCGTTCTCTCTCGTTCTCTCTCGTTCTCTCTCGTTCTCTCTCTGTCTCTCTCTGTCTCTCTCTGTCTCTCTCTGTCTCTCTCGGTCTCTCTCGGTCTCTCTCTGCCTCGTTGTCTCGTTGTTTCTGTCTCGTTCTCTCTCTATTTCTCTTTTTCTCTCTCTTTTTCTCTGTCTGTCTCTCTCTCTCCGTCCGTCTGTCTGTCTGTCTGTGTGAGCAGTTGTAACAGATTGTGAAATTGGTGCTGGGTCTTATGACTGGTTTGGGGCAAAACTGAACATGTCTGATCAGGGTTTTTTTTTGTAGTTCAGCCACAGACTCGTATCATATCTCTCTCTCTCTCTCTTGCGCTCTCACTTTCTGTCACTCTTCCCTCTTTTTGGAGTTCTCACACTCTCTCCTCACTTTGTGCTATATTGCTGTGTCTCATTCTCCAGTTTTCTCTGACTCGTTCCTGTTCATTTCATCACTCGTCTGCTTTCTTTCTCACTTTCTCTGCTCTCCATCTGTTTTTTTGGCCTCTATCTCTCTGTTTCCGCTTGTGGCTTTTCCTGTGCCCTCTTCCTCTGACTGGCCGCTCACTGAGAGGAGAGAGGAAGTGGGAGCAGACCAGCATATGACTGTGAGGATGTGGTTGAGGAGAGTAAAAGAGGAGTGGGGGCATCCTTCATTCATTGCCTCAGCACATGAAAAAAAATGTAATGCAGTCTTTCTGTTAAAAAGAAAGTGTTTCTAGTGTGACTAGCTAAAGTGACCATTTGTGTTGGCATGTACATGTGCGATAAGTCATATGCAGCAACAATAGAAGTGATGTACACTCACTAGCTGCTTCATTAGGTACACACACCTTATATCTACTCTCATTGTCCATTTTAGCTCAGCTGAGCATACAGGTGCACTTTGTAGTTCTACAGTTACAGACTGTTTCTCTGTATACTTTATTAACCTCCTTTCACCTGTTCTTCAATGACCAGGATCCCTACAGAGCAGCTATTATTTGGCAGTGGATCATTCTCAGCATGGCAGTGACACTGATGTGGTGGTGGTGTGTTAGCTTGTGTTGTGCTGGTGCAGGTGGATCAGACACAACAGAGCTGCTGATGTTTTTTAAACACTTGGCTTATTGTCCACTCTATTATTTATGTTTGTGTGTGTGTGTGTGTGTGTGTAACCATGTTGCTATACAGCTTATCACAGGATGCTGTTGTCTGGATAGTTTTGGTTTGCACTATTTTTACTCCAGCAGCACTGCTGTGTCTGATCCACTTGTACCAGCACAGCAGACATGATCACACCACCACCACATCAGTGTCACTGTTGTACAGAGAATGATTCACCACCCAAATGTAGGGCTGCCATGATTAGTTGACTAGTCACGATTATGTCGACTATTAAAATAGTCAACGACTAATTTAATAGTCGATGCGTCGTTTGTTTGTTTTTTACTTCCTTTTTCTCTCCAAGCGTCTGCCTTTCTGTCCTTGACGCACATGTGCAGTAGTGGTAACCGGGGTAGCCCGTGGATGATGTCACAGGACGTTATATACAGACAGGCTCTGCTATCATGGCTACAAAAGTGTGGGATAATTTTTAAGAAAATGAAAGAGAAACGTGTACAATGTAATATCTGCAAGTCAGAACTTGTCTTCCACGGCAGCACAACTGTGATGCACGAGCACCTGTAAAGGAAGCCTGTTGTGTCTGATTGTGACAATGGTGAAGAGGGACCGTCATCTCGGTAAGCTAAATTGCTAGTTAGCTGCTAAAATTAGCGTAAACAGAGAGTTAACTTGCTGCTTACTCATATTTATAGCTGTAAAAGTTAACATTAGCGATGACGATCTGATTCATTAGCCTTAGAACACATTCATGTGTTTTCTGTAACGTTATAACAGTCATGTGTTTGAATAGCAATGCTAATGTTTTCTAACGTTACGTTTCAGTGCTACGTTTACACTTTATGCTAAACAATTAAATAATTTTGTTGCAACAAGCTGCATATTTCACTAAAGATTTAATGAACTATGATCTTAATTGTTTTTATTTTTAGTTAGCATGTAGCTGAAATCTAATGACGGTTATATAATAACAGCTGCATTCTAGTGCGATAAACTGTATGTTTTATATTCAATTAACATATGATCTGATTAGTCGACTAATTGTAAAAAATAATTGGTGATTAGTCGACTATAAAAATAATCGTTTGTGGCAGCCCTACCCAAATGATACCTGCTCTGTGAGGGTCCTCATCATTAAAGAACAGAGTGAAAGAGGGCTAATAAAGCGTGCAGATGGACTACAGTCTGTAATTGTAGGCCTACGAAGTGTCAGTGGAGCTAAAATGAACAAAGAGTGTAGATACAAGGTATGTGTACCTAATGAAGTGGCCAGTGAGTGTTTTTGCATAAGAATTATGCAAAACAAATTTGTAGTGAATTTTTAAGATATGCTGAGCGGCAAACTATGCTGTACAAACTTAAACCATCATGACTTTTTGATAAACACACCATTTCCTCATTTAATGACCATGTAATTCTGCTACAGTCCCATCTCGCTGGTCTGAGTACATCCCTGTACTTCTGAACAGTCTGAATGTAATCACATGTTCAACACTGTTTGATCTAGCCGTATGGTCACAGCTTTTTGAGTTTGTTCTCAACTGGATGATAAATAAAACAGGTTCAGCAGCTATGCTATGAAAATACAAGTCGGGTATTGTACACATGCAAAGCTCATGAGTAATGTCAGTCAAGCCGAAATTCCTATTAGGGTTTGAAGATAAGTGTGGCACGCTGACCTTTTTGGCATTGTAGTATATAGAGTACCAGTCAAAGGTTTGGGCACACTCTCATTCAGTGTTTTTATTATTTGTTTCCTACACTGTAAATAAACACGAAGTCATCCAGACTCTGAGTGAACAGATAAGGAATCATGTAGTAAACTTAAAAGTGTTAAACAAACCAAAACATGTTTTAGATTTTACTTCAAAGTAGATACACAACTGATGTCTCAAACACATTAAGAGGCAAGAAATGCAAGTCATGAACTCTTGACAAGACACAGCCGTTAACTGAAAGCCATTCCAGGTGACCACCTCATCCTACACCATCAATATGTCTTGTGAAATCGAGGATGTTGATGGAGAATTTGTCCTACTTTACTGCTCTCCTTGTGAAGACTTTACTGTAGGCGCTGGAACATTGCTTTGGGGATTTGATCGTATTCAGCCACAAATTGGACAGTTGAGGTATTGGAAGAGGGCTCCTGCACTCCAGAGCCCAATGATGAGGGCTTTTATACCTCATTTATACTAAATGACACTTGACATTGAACATGGATGACCATGGGCTGATGCTCCACAGCTATACTGTTGCTGTGCTTTTTCTATTCAGGTTGTAAATCTGTGTGTGAACAGTTGAACACCTTGTAATGAATGCAGCTGAATTTGGTAGCTAGAAGAATTCCTGGATGCTTTTGGAAATGTTGAGTAGCTGGCATACTTTGAGAAGATAACTTCCAGAATAATCATTTAGTGACCTTTTGAATAAGACCAGCCTGAACAGACTAAAAAATGGAGGGCCATTAAAAAAAAACCCAGATATTCTCCAAAAATACTATTTAGTTGATATGTAGATGAGATCAGATTTTGCAGTCAATTTAAATAGACTTATCCACTGCCAAAATGTTTGTCTTGGCAAGCAGTCATCACTTTTACAATGTCCCTGACTCTTAAGAGGGTGAAGCCTCTTCTGATGTGTGTGATGCAGCCATCGCCTTTTTTCTAAGTACTGCTGATACACCGTCACTGGGAAGCCAATGCGTTCAGAGGAAAGTGCAGGATTCCCAGCTCCAAATGGACCAATCAGTAGATGCCTGGGCCAACAGACATTGCAATGTGAAAGTGATGGGGAGAGGGCGCCATCTACCTGCCCAGAGAGAGCACAGCCAATTTTTGCTCTCTCTGGTTTCGGCTGTCGATGGCGAACAGCATTACTATGATTCAAACTCGTGATCCTCTGGTTATAGTGTCTGCATCTTAACCCGCTGAGCCACTTGGGGCTTTGGTTCTCATTTTGAAATCATTTAGTGAACATAATGCAAGTAGAACTTTCTATTTTTACAATCTTATCATGAGACATAAAGTCTGTTTTGCCTCAATTTAAGACCATTTCACTTGCAAAGATATCATTTTGCAGTGTTTTTGTAGACATACAGAAAAACCACAATAAGGACTCGACTCATTCAAGCTTTATTCTCGGTCTGCAGGCTTGCTTTTGTTTTGATGAGTAGGCCAGCTTTTGTTGCTCAGCAATTACTGCGAGTATACAAGATGAGTGAAATTTGTGCTGACCTGGAGCCTGGAAATAAATAATCGGAGTGGTGTGTTTTGGTTCTGTGCATGCAAACATGTTGTAAACCACTCCCGATTCATATTTTATTGCGTGGGTGGACAAATGGTTTCGTTTAGTGTCTCTGGCAGAATAATTTCTAAAAACTTCAGATTTGCTGCAGAAGAACAGTGACTTGCATGTACAGTACATTTGTGTGCTTGTCTATTGCCACACAATTCATTGTAATATTTGTGCATTTGTAGTATAAAAACAGCTGCTGAAAACACACACTGTAGGCTGGAATCTTGCTTTGTGTTAGATATCACTCAGTACCATGTACTGACCGACATTACATTTGTCCTTTGTCCTGTAATGTGTTTTAGTCTAGTTACATAAGCAGTGGTTTGTATTTATTAGGGCTTGTATTTACTGTTTTTCGTTGCAACTTGTACTGATAGAACATTTCTACCCTTCCATTTGATGCTACTACTGTGAAAGTAAAAGTGTAATTTTTTTATCAAGATAAGCTGACATTTGCGGTCAATACTCAATTAAGCAAAATCAGATTTATTGTGAATGTAACTTTTACTAACAGAAGGTCAGTGACTGTAAACTATGCTGATTAGTTTGTGTTTAGTTTACTTACTGTAACCAACATTTACTGACTTTCTCTGTTTTTATGCTTTGCTATTAATCTTAATTACATCTCATGTTGAATTACAGACAAAATATTTGTGATGCTTTTGATGACTCGCAGACTCAGTCATAGTGAGCATCGCAGCTCTACTCAACAGTAGGCCTGCCATGATTAGTCGACTAGTCACGATTATGTCGACTATTAAACTAATTTAATAGTCGATGTGTCGTTTTTGTTTTTACTTTCGTTTTCTCACCAAACTGCTGCGTACTCACCTTTTACTGCTGCGTCTTCCTTTCTGTCCTTGACGCACATGTGCAGTAGTGATAACCGGGGTAGCCCGTGGATGACGTCACAGGACGTTATATACAGACAGGCTCAAAAGAGTGGGATCATTTTAAGAGAATGAAAGAGAAACGTGTGCAATGCAATATCTGCAAGGCAGAACTTGACTTCCACGGCAGCACAACTGCGATGCACGAGCACCTGTAAAGGAAGTCTGTTGTGCCTGATTGTGACAATGATGAAGAGGGACCGTCATCTCGGTAAGCTAAATTGCTAGTTAGCTGTTAAAATTAGCGTAAACGGAGAGTTAACTTGCTGCTTACTCATATTTATAGCTGTAAAAGTTAACATTAGTGATGACGATCTGATTCATCAGCCTTAGAACACATTCATGTGTTTTCTGTAACTTTATAACAGTCATGTGTTTGAATAGCAATGCTAATGTTTTCTAAAGTTACGTTTCAGTGCTACGTTTACACTTTATGCTAAACAGTTCAATAATTGTTTGTTGCAACAAGCTGCATATTTCATTAAAGGTTTAATGAACTATGATCTTAATTGTTTTTATTTGTAGTTAGCATATAGCTGAAATCTAATGACGGTTATATAATAACAGCTGCATTCTAGTGCAATAAGATGTATGTTTTATATTCAATTAACGTATGATCTGATTAGTCGACTAATTGTAAAAAAATAATCGGTGATTAGTCGACTATAAAAATAATCGTTTGTGGCCGCCCTACCCAACAGTTTAGTTGGTAATAAAATGGTTTGTTGTTGGTTCCGGTACTTTTAATGATGTGTCTAAACTGGTCATAATGGTTTATATGAGAAACTTTTGCTTTTAAGTTATTTTGAAACATTTTTCACCACATTGTTAATTCCAGCGGTAGATTAAAATAAGGCCGTAGTATGTTGCTCTGGTCCGAATCAGAATGAGTTCATTTAACTTGAAATGTTTTTGGTTTGTTTTCACACAGTCGAAAACCTAAACGCACCAAAAATCACCAGTCCTGATTCACGGCTCCATTCCGCTGTTTAACTGTTTTGAGAGCCCTCGCTTATCTACTGCGAGACAATCTATGCGGTGGGTTAGTGACACGTGACGGCAGCTACAGTACAGTTTTAACACTGACAGGCTCTCCGTTTAGCTCAAACTTGTGGAGTACTCCATAGTCAGGTCAGATCAAGGTCGACTCACGTTCTCACCACAAGCGAACCAATCCCGAGTTTGTTTGGGACCGAACCGAGACCACCTCCGCTCGAAGTTCTCGGTATTGTTCGTTTGTTTGATTACTGTTTTCACACCTGATGAAACAGACTGCTCCAAGGGAACCAGAGTCCATTTTAACCAGACCAAATAGTGTTGGTGTGAAAACGCCCTAAGAGGGTGGGAGTTTGATTTTTCGGAAGTCGAAAATTTTGCACCACCCTAATTTCTACATTTTTACAGCTTAACTAAATTGTCTTCTTAAAAAAATTCTTCTGCCCCAGTACAGTGACTGGGACACTGTATTTTGTAAACATTGGAGGCATAAAACCTATGAGTTCCAGATTCTCTGAGGTCAGAAAGACACCCCTGACCACTTCCTCCAAAAGCATAGAGGTGATAGCCTGGATACATATACCTCTCCTAATGATCTCCATCTTCAGAACCTGGCTTAGTCTCTCCTCACCTCTCTAATTATTGTGTGGTGAGAGTTCTGGTGCGGTCCGGCTGTTGTCACATCATCCAAGTGGATTTTGACCATTATTGTCAAAGAGGTTTGAGTGTCTGGAAATGTAACTGTAAGCAGGTAAGTAACAAAGTTGAGATCTTCAGCAGCTGATTTTTGGAAACATGAGTAGTGGTTGATGATAAATGATACAGGTTAGAAAATAGTGGCGAGGTAATCATGGTGGTTTGTTTCCGGTCTGTCAATCACTTTTGAGAATGTGTGGTTCTATAGATGCCTTTTCACAGATTCTTTAAAGCAGTTTATTTGTTTAAAAAATCAAAAAAGAAATACTAAAAAAAATTGAAATGGTGTCAACATTAAAACTAAAAAGGCTTGAAATGGGCCACGTTATGTATAATGAATATAAAATGAAAGTTACCATTTTTATATTAAATTATGAACACAAATCTCTTTTTTTTTTATACAATATTCAAATTTTGGATGTAGCATTGTATGTTTTTAGACGGAGTCTTAAGTTCCAAAATTAGAACCCTCTGTCACGTCTAAAGAACCGAGTTGATAAATAACTAATCACATGAGTCAGGTGTGTTGGAGCAGAGGGGAAATCTGCAGTGTGACTGAGGTGCTCTAGGATTTGACTCCTGCGTGTATACACTCCTGATCAAAATCTTAAGACCAGTTAAAAAAAATTCCACGAATTTGCATTTTGCACTATTGGATCTTAAGAAGGTTCTATGTAGAGCTTCACGGTGCTAAAAGAAGAAATCGGCGCAAGAGACAAACTTTTGAGCAGGAATTTATTGAAAACAACAATTTAACTGAAATATGCTGTTCATCAGCTGATCAAAAGTTTAAGACCATAACTCAAAAAAACCCCTCAAATCAGAAATTAGTGTCAACTTTCTTCCATCTTTCAATGTCCCATGTTTGGTGCTTCCTTGCAAAGTCCAAACGGGCAGTTTTGTGGCGTTGAAGAAGACGAGGCCTTTGAAGACGTTTGTTTCTGAAGCCCTTCCCTCGCAGATACCGTCTGATGGTTATTGAGCTGCAGTCAGCACCAGTAATGGCCTTAATTTCGGTAGAGGATCACCCCGTGTCTTGACAGACAGCCAATCAGATCCTGCGGCTCAGTGCTGGTGGTTTTTTTTTTTTTTTTTTTTTTTTTTTTTTTTTTTTTTTTGGGTCTCCCACTTGACTTTTTTGTTCCATAACCCTCAGGATCATTTTAAAAAATGTAAAATGACTGTCTTATTGTGTCCAACCTCAGCAGCGATGGCACGTTGAGAGGCCTTGCTTATGCAGCTCAACAGTCCTACCACGTTCAGTCAGTCAGCTTTTTTACTTTTGCCATCAGGTCTTGAGAGTGTAAATACTCGATAGAAAATGACATGGAATCCAAATTTTTGTGCAGATTTGGGCTTTTAAAGGCTGTGCTCTTAAACTTTTGATCAGCTGAAAAAATCATGTTTGAGTGAAAATGCATTTTTCAAAAAATGGCCTGCTTAGAACGTTTTGTCTCTTGTGCCAATTTCTTCTTTTAGTACTGTGAAACTCTGCTTAGAACCTTCTTAAGATCCAATAGTGCAAAATGCAAATTCTTGCAATTTTTTAACTGGTCTTAAGATTTTGATCAGGAGTGTATACAAAACAGGATTTCTGGGCCCCGAGTGGCTCAGCGGACTAAGGCACTGTCACTATCCTGCCTGCCATTGGCAGCCTGTGGCCCTGCCCTCTCTGGGCGAGTAAGATGGCACCCTCTCCCCAGCACTACTACGTAATGTCAGGCTCAGGTGTCCGCCGCGCTTTCCTCCGAGCGAGTTGGCTCCCCGGCAGTGATGCATCAGCAGTAGTTGGAAAAGAGGCGGAGCTTGACTTCACATGCATTGAAGGAGTCCTGTGTTAGTCTGCACCCTCCTAAAGTCAGAGACATTACAAGTGATGGGGAGAGTCAACGAATGGGCAGGTCAATTGGCTACGAAACACATTGTGGAGAAAATTGGGTTTAAATAAAAAAAAAATAAATAAATAACTTAGTCAGTCAACTTAAGCCCAAAGTCAGACCTGTCCAATAGGACAAGAGCAGTAGGACATTCATAATGGACTGTGATTCAGTGCTAGGCTTAAGCTGTATGTAGCTTACACATCCTGCTTTGTGGAATATCTCCCTGGTCTTTGAAACCTGTGCAGTATCTGTGTTTTCTGTCGACACGTTTTAAAGACAGGGGTGTGATCTAGTCGTCTTTAGGTACACATTTGTATCTTGGCTTGTATGGGTGTGTAAACGCAGTGTAGCCAGTTTGCCTACATTTAGGGCCCACCCATGGCTTTCAGCACCTCTGCTCCCACCTCTTACTTTAAGCAGGTTATTGTGACCAGTCTGCACATGAAAGATGGGCTTAATGTGAATGATGACACGTCACTAGTGAAGAACAGGACACGATTGTCACTCCTCACCCCGCTGCAGGTTTTAACCCGTATTTGTTTTGTTTTTTTCAACTTTCAAACTTCAGCTGTGGCTGCTAATCAAACATGCTTAACCACCTAACAATGCACCATCTTTTCTTTCTCTGTAACTTTAGATGTCTAGGATGATCTGAACTGAGATATACTGGCTTAGCTTGTATATAACTCTGCACTGGGGCCGTACCAGCCTATTTAGTTTTTTAAATGTGGTTAATATCTGGATACAGAAGTTACATTAGAAAAGGGCAAGTGTAAACATGTCTGTAATCAGATTATGTACATCAAATTGTTATTCTATGTGTAAACAGGGCCTGTGGTGTATATTAATGCCTCTTCAAAATTAGTATCTTGTGAAAATATTAAATCGTGTTCATTATAAAATAAATGACAGTTTACCATTTAGAATTAAATTATTACATATAAATTGACATGTCAAGCCTTTTTTGCTTTAATGTTCATAGTGTTTGAATAGTAATTTAATCAATCTCGAAATGAAATACAGTAGAATCGGTTATTGTTTGCGCTGGTTATTGGACAATTTGGAACTCTTTGTGGAAATTTCGTCCCAGTTATTGTTCATTGTCCAGTTTTTGTTTCCATGCCCACATGACAAAACAAAGCCAGAATGTTCATCATTCATTCTGCCTTTGTTTCTCGTTGTTTCGTATGGCTTTGTTTCTCGTTGATAACACTCAAAACAAACTAAAACATGTTACGCTAAGGCAATTGCACGCAGTTCTACCGCCTGAAAATGGGTGTGAAAACAAATAGCGGCCGAGAACAGGTGTACAAAACAAAGGCTGCTGGCTGGACCACACCAGCACTCTCTAAAACAGAGCGTAAACC
Organism: Crenuchus spilurus; assembly: GCA_036984385.1. NCBI lineage: Eukaryota > Metazoa > Chordata > Actinopteri > Characiformes > Crenuchidae > Crenuchus > Crenuchus spilurus. Next base: position 29,074 of record BRDA01009189.1, on the reverse strand, counting down.
TGTAAGAGTGATGTTAAATGTTCATTTATCCATTTCATTAGTCTTTTGTATTTATTTCTCATTGTGTTCTGTATGTAAAACTATATTTATTCTATTTATAATGTATTTTTCTTCATATTTTGGAGAGTCTGGAACAGATTAATTGGATTTACCTTATTTATGAGAAATATTGCTGCAGTTATCTTTCATTTTATTTATCAGATGCTTTAGAATGATGAAAATCGAGGTTCCACTGTGTTCTAATAATTTCACATTCTGGATTTCTGATTGAAGTCTTACCAATGAACAATAAAACCAAAAAAAGTCCTGAAATATCACTTGACATGTAAAGAATGTACGTAGACAGTAAATATGACAAATTATGAACCAGTGACCTTTCTTTTACAGTGTTCAGACTGATCAAATAACTTGAACAAGTAGCTCCACCCTGGACCCGCTGTGCGTTGGCAGGGCTGAACATTTGTTGACAAATTGAGGCAGATAGGCGGTGATTAAACAGGTTTACTGGATTGAGGTTTGATGACAGTATTTTTGTTTTAAAACTTATCTTTCCAGGAATCTAACTAAGAAGTACAGCCCCAAGAGAGGCAGCAAGGAGGAGCAAGAGTGCAGGTAAACACAGTAAAAGTTTCAATAAATGAGTGGAGACATCTAAACCTGAGCTCTGTTTTGAGCAGCTTAGCGAGTGAGTATCTGAGCAGAAGCACACATCATTACAATGTTGTATCAACACTCCCAGAATGCAACATTGTCAGAACATTGTGACGGTGTCATTGTGCCTACTGGGAAGAGACTGAGATCAGACTAACAAACTAACACTGCAGCAGAAACGACTGCAAAGCCATGCAAATGGTTTAAATAGGCAGCCTCTGGGAAAGAGGAAGGAAGTTGCAGATGGAAATAAGGCCCTATTGAGACCTGTCTCATCATTTATTTTATCTACAGTGAAATCAGGACTAACAGTTACACCAGTATTCATGTTTCCTTCCCTAATTGTTCTGTTTTCTTCTTAATTTTTGTTTTGTTTCTTTATGCCTTTCTGACTGTATACTTTTTTTTTCTGCAAGATTTTCAAACCACCAGTCCTTCCTGGACATTTTGAACGAGATGAACGACTACGCAGGGCAGAGAGAGTTGATCGCTGAGAACATGATGATGAACATCTGCATCGAGCTCACCAAGTACCTGCAGGAGCTCAAACTGGAGCGCAAAACGGTGAGTGAACGAGAGTGTGTAGAAACTGGGCCATGCTTAAAATAAATGCAGCAGTGGGATGGATGGGTGGAGAGGAGAGAGACGGGGAGCTTGGGTGGAGGAGGAGGGGTGCAGGAAAACATGTGGCAAGGAAATGTAAATGTTGGGCAGCGTCTAGGGTGATCACGTTGCTTTTAGATGCTTAGAAGAATGTTCTGGGCTGCCTCCTCTATTGTTTGTTTTTCAGTAGCCACATTCCAAAAGATGCTAGTCAGTGTACTGTAGACATCGCTTGAGACTTGTGGCCAGACTGCAATGATAACAGTTTATTTGTCTCTGTCTGTCTTTGTGTGTGTGTGTGTTCATCTCTTTATCTCTCTGTTGAATTTTCAGCATCTGTCAGATGGCAAAAAGGCCCAGCAATCTCTGGAGAGTACCTACAAGCAGCTAGACAATGTAAGTGTGTGCTTCTCCATCTGTGATGACTGTTCATAGTGCCCTATTGTGGATCTGTGTGAAGCCTCTTATTGAGCCACGCAGACAGGGCTCAGTCTGGGACTGATGAGTGTGTTTCTCTGTGATTTGGACGCGTGCAGAGAGGGAGCTCTCTTTGTTTGCCTTTGAATTGCCTCTACTTGCAGTGGCTTTGTCTGCTGTGTGTTCATGTGTACTGAATGAAAGAGAGGCTCATTGTTTTTCTGCCCTTTGTGCTGTTTAACCAGGTGTCAATTATAAATGCGTACAAAGATTACAATTTTCAGATGATGTTCTCACCCAGAAATCGTATTTACATATTATGTCATACGTCATCAGACTTGTAGTGACAATTCAATGAATGTTTTAATGTTGATCAGTAAGACTTCAGAAATCAAGAGTCACAAACTGGGCCGGTGCTCCAGAAACAAGGATCGCGCACTGCGCTTGGGGTCCCAAGTATCAACGGGCGCTCTATTTAAGTGTTCGCTACCTCCCTCCTCCCTGCTTCATAGTGCAAATTCCACACACATGGTACCCAAAATGCTTTCTGGTGCGCAACTTTTGCCTCCACACACCACCACAAACGTCACCCCACTGCATTTGAAGTCAGTGCTTAGGGCACAATCAGGGCACTGATCACAAATTAATAGAATACTTCATTTTGAATTGAGTGGATTACTATTCAAACACAATAAATACTGTGTATCTCGGGCTACAACTGCTACATTCCTAATGTTACCCCCTGTAGTCTGAGGGTATTTCAGACGTTTTTACAAATTACACCCACCTAACATTATTTTTCCCAAAGTGTTACACAGGCTTTAGTTCAGCACAAACTCAGCAACAACAGTGTCAGAACAGTAAGAGTGTCATAAATCTATATTCTGATTAAATCTGCTCTAAACTTAGACTTTACAAAAACCTGTTTTCAGATGTGCTGATATATTGTGAATAAACACTCTAAACATTTCTAGCCAAGACTTTTGAGCTCAGAACTGAATAAACAGAGGTGTTGGCTACACACTGCTCATTACAGCTTTAGAAATGTTTTGATATATGACTATATAAATAAATTCCATAAAAATACATCACCACCTCTCAAACCGCATCCAGATCTTAATTACAGTCTCACAGGCTCGTGTTTTAGGACACAGTATGACTTACTGCGAGTTATAAAAATGAACAAAAACGTGCTGCTCAATTCTCTGTCTGCCATCATAGACGACTATCTTATGACAGGAATTGGAGACCTGGACTCAGTTTTAGTGACAGTGCCTGTCATAAATACACAGGAATGTGATCCTAGACGAGACTCCTAGCAGCTCTTCTGCTTTCTGAAATTGCTGCCCATAGCGATACGGTTTTATTTTTGTACTTCAGAGTAAGTGATACTCTGTCCTAAAACACAACTAGTCTGTGAGACCTGAAGGTCTACATGTTGTTTGAATGGGTTCAGAGACATTGTGGTGACAGTATTCATTTCTAAAGTAGAAAAGCAACGTTTGATCTGGTTGACTGGCAAAATGTGGAAATATGAAAATAGCATTCACTGTGTTCTTTGATGATACACACCTGGTTAAACAGTCCATCAATCAATCAATCAATCAATCAAATTTTATTTATAAAGCGCTTTTTACAACTGATGTCACAAAGCAGCTTTACAGGGTTAGTAATAACAGACATCAAATCATTAATCCCTAATACCCGGTGAGCAAGCCAACGGCAACAGTGGCAAGGGAAAACTCCCTCAGAGCTGGATTCCAGACATGTATTGGCAGGTTGATTAAATCTGGGTTAATTGGGGAAATTGTTTATATGATTGTTATACAGTCATACACCAAAAAATGTAATGTAGTGAAAAATCTCATTTGTATGAATGTATTTCAAGCCTTTTTTTGTTTAACGTTTGATCAGTGAGGCTTATGAGAGGACTGGCTAGTCATGCACAGTAATATGGTCAGAAACCATTTGGTAGTAGTTTTATCACTGTGTGCAGGGCAGCTCGTTAGTAGATGAAGTGCTTTTCATAAAACACAGTGGACCAGTACAAACCGTCAAGCCATCACAGACCTCAGAAACTTCACACTGGACTTCAGACGCCTTGGATTCTGTGCCTGTACACGCTTCCTCCAGCCTTTTATTTTCAAATGTAAAATTGACTTTGGACCACTAACAGTCCAGTTCCTGTTCTCCTTAGTCCAGCTAAGACACTTATGTTGATATCTCTGGTTCAGGAGCGTTGATATTAGTGATGCTGCAGTTGTAACATGATGCACAGCGTTTATACTGTTTAAATAGTCATTTACTCAAACACGTAATTAAATAATCTAAAAAAATGTTCATGAGCTATAAGAAAAAGGCTTGTTGCTTTAGATGTAATGATGGAATACTACAGTTTAAATTTTTGAATTAAGTGATGAACACAAATGAAGTTTTTCATATTCTCATTTTTGGATGTATGATTTCTGACTGAGTCATTCATGTAATGGTGTGTGTGTGTGTGTGTGTTCAGAGTAAAAAACGCTTTGAGAGAGAGTGGAGAGAGGCTGAAAAAGCATCGCAGTATGCAGAGAAAACAGACCAGGACATCAATGCTACGAAGGCAGATGTGGAGAAGGTACCTGCACTCAAGAACGAGATGTCCATGGAATTGCTCTGGATGCAGATGTTGACATAAATTGAACACACACAGAACATGCAATTCACAAAATGAACATGAAGTAACATAAGAGGTGCAATGAGTGTTCTGTACGATTTCATTGCGAGCGTACATACAACGTGCATATATTGTATTTTCTCAACATCTTACAACATCTGTTTGTCTTTCTATGCTAATCTGTGTGTGTGTGTGTGTGTGTGTGTTTAGGCCAAACAGCAGGCGCATATGCGCACACACATAGCAGAGGACTGTAAGAACGACTATGCTGCTCAACTGCAGAAATACAACAAGGAGCAGAACCAGTTCTACTTCACTGACATGCCTCTTATATTCACTGTAAGTAAGATCACAGTCTTCCTCATCCTGCTGTTTCTTTAAATATCTGGCTCAGTAATTCTCAGTAAGCATCCTTTACTTGATGGTTTCCACGTAAACACTATACTGTATATATTTGTCGTTTTTCTTTGCAGAAGCTGCAGGACATGGATGAGAGGCGTGCACGGAAGCTGGCACAGACCTATATCCTGTTTGCCGATGTGGAGAGGCACGTCATGCCCATCATCGGGAAGTGCCTGGAGGGTATCACGAGGGCTGGCACCAGCGTCAATGAGAAGAATGTGAGCCCACCATCCGTACCCCACTCACATAGATTGTCTAGCTAAGCCCAAATATCAGTTTAACAAGCCTCTGCGGCCAAAATTCCGAAAGTCTTTGACATCACATCAGTAAGGTGATATGAGGTCTGTACTTGCACTACATAGAGAGAAATTATTGGGACACTTCCTGTTTCATTGTGAAATCAATAGCAATGAAGTGTAAACAAGCTGTGTGTGCATTTAATTTAAGTTGCAATGGATGATGCCTCAGCGTATCGCCACCATAGATGCTCTTGCCGTTTTTATGGCAGGTATTAGATATTGAGACAGACCCATAGTGTATGTGCACCAAGCTGAGGAAGGTTTCTATGTTTTCAGGACTCCTTGGTTCTTATAGAGCAACACAAGTCAGGTTTTGATCGACCCGGTGACCTGGAGTTTGAGGACTACAGTCAGGGCATCAATCGTGCCTCATCTGATAGCAGCCTAGGGACCCCTAAAGGTCCACTGGACCTGCTGGGAAAAAACAAGAGCAAACCCTTTTGGCTGTTCAGCAAGAAGAGCAAGGTAGGCTTGTGCTCTGTTTTGTTAAGTATTGTATGTTGTTATATAGTGACTGTAGAATAGAGGTTAGGATGGCATACAGAGCTGTGCAAATATTACAGATCTATGAAAATAGCTTCAGAAATGAGTCCATCCCAGTCATATGTATACACAGACCTGTTAGTACTTATTTTATAGCTTTTAGAGGCAGCCCTGGTGTAAGTCTAGTCAGACTGTGTGCTTCTCAGGACATAGAAGTGCATGGATTTCCTGAAACTCTCTTTCGCACTCACTTTGCTGCACACAAACAGTCACAAACACATTTCTAGGACCTTTTTTTTTTTGCATGGCTGTCTCTCTGGCTGAGCTCTTTTGTTATGTTCCCAGCGCATGACCGGAGCTTAGCAGTGCTTATATGCAGGCAGGGTACAAATACTGTCAGCCCTGCCATGGCCTACACACACATCCCAACACACTCTGCTGCTGTTATACCTCAGAATAAATCCTTCAGTCCCATCACAATGACACCTTTGTGAAGTGTGAGAAACGTACTGGATGTGGTATTTGGTTAACTTTGTTAAAAGGGTTGGGAAGTCATCTTCATGGAGCTGCATAGAGAACACATTGAGAACTCCACAACCCTGTGTTTATGACTGTATTTTATCCTTATTGTCACGTGACTGTACACTTAGTACCGTCAGTATTATAGTACACTGACCAACTGAGTAGTCAATTATAGATTTTCTATAAACAGTTTATAGTTATTGTGTAAATTGCATAGTAACAGGGGACTTATTGGTTGTTGTTTTTATTATTATTTTTGACGTTGTTAGTAGGGAAGCCCAGTATAACAGTCCCTCATGTATTATTTGCTGATAAATGAAAAAACTAATTTTTCTCAGTCCCATATTGAAATTGCTCTAACCCATAATTTCGTGTATAATGTTTGTGTCCTATTACTAGCTTACGTTGTCCTCTGCTGGCCATGATGCGACACCCTTTAATATTAGTAATGTAACATGAATTTTACATAAAATGTTCATTTGTATTCATAACTTAATTGGAAAAGGTCAACTATCATATTTTTTTATTCGTTAGCTCTGCGGTGACACGTTTCAAGCCTTTTTTTGTTGTGTTGCTGCTGTTTGAATAGTAATTTACTCAAACTCCAAATGAAATACAAACCGGATTCCAAAAAAGTTGGGACACTAAACAAATTGTGAATAAAAACTGAATGCAATGATGTGGAGATGCCAACATCTAATA